>PVJI01001450.1:122517-181256 GCA_004026765.1 Micronycteris hirsuta
GGAATCGAACCGGGACCGTCTGGTTCCCAGCCCGTGCTCAATCCACTGAGCTACACCAGCCAGGCCACAGCAGGTGTTTTTAACCTGGGGCCCACAACCCTAAGGATATCCATGAATAGCCCTTAGGGATTGGGGAGAATTTGTTGACTGACTGAAATTGTTTGCAGAATAGTATATGAACGTATACACAAGCATTTTCCTGAGGAAGTAGGTGCCCCCAGCTTTCATCAGATTCTCAAGGGTCTAGGGATCTAAAAAGGGTTCAGAATCTCTTCTCTAGATATCCAGATGTCTCCTCTGTAGGTCATTATTTTCCAACGTACAGGCCTAGGACCACGTGCATCAGAATTACCTGGATTGCTTATTTACAGGCAAGTTCCTGGCCTCCAGCCAAAGCTCCTGAGTCAGTCTTTCAGGGGTGGGGCCTGAGATGTTTTCTGGGAATGTTGGTTTTGATGCATAGCCAAATAAGAACCTTGTTTCTGAATTCACATGTCCATACATAAGGGCTTAACGTCAAAGTGGGAGCAGTGTATGCTGGTCCTTTGTGTCTGTGTCCCCTTCTTGGGAGAGAACCCCTGAGGTAAGCTGTTTGGTCAGGGGAGAGGATTGAAATCCTATTGGGATGTGTCCCACGCCTTTTTGTGGCACTGATTGAGCTAGAATGGCCAGGGGGAGGGCAGCAGTTTTAGCCCAGGGCTAGGGCAGGCAAGCCAGGCAAAAACAGGTGTGGTTTTGGTCTGAGAATCTTATGACTGAGTTAATCCCTCCATGCTGTTCCGCCCCAAATCCACAGCCGACCATCTCACCAGATAAACCAGTCCCAGGATCTCGCTTGGGCCCCACAGGCTGGCATGTCAGCTCCTCCTCCCTGGCCCGGACCCACCTGCCTTAAAGACAATGGTAGAGATTTTCGTACTGAAGCATCCAGAAAGCCTCTACCTCAACCTGCCCCTCCCTGGCTTCACTCCTCCTCCATCTTTTCCCGAACCTCTGCTGGCAGGCCCTCATAAAGGGTGTCCTCCACCAGAAGCCCTGCCTTCTTGAGCCCTCTACAGTTGCCCAATTCTTCTGGCAGTGCCTCCAACCTGTTGCCCTTGAGCTCCAGGCGGCTGAGGGCCCTGAGGGTCCCCACCTGGGGCGACAGCTGACTCAGGCGATTGTGGCCCAGGAGCAACGTCCGAAGCTTACTGCAGAAGAAGAGCTCATCAGGCAGGGCCTCCAGGGCATTGTAGGAGAGAGCCAGGTGCTGCAGGTTCTGGAGGAGACCTAGCTCAGGTGGCAGAGAGTGCAGCCCGTTGTGGGTGACATCCAGCAGGCGGAGGCCAGAGCACATGCCCAGCTGAGGTGGCAGGGCCTCCAGCTTATTGTGACTGAGGTAGAGCTGCTCAAGGACCCGCAGCTTACGCACATGTTCAGGGACATAGGCGATCTGGTTGTGCCATAGCCTGAGTGTGACCAGCTTGCGACAGTGCTGGAAGCTGAGGATTTCCTCAATGGACCGCAGGTGGTTGTCCTTGAGGTCAAGTTCCTGCAGTGCACCCAGGCTGAAGATGGCATGGGGGATGCGCTCCAGCCCACAGGCCACCAGTTCCAGCTCCCGCAGCACTGCCAGCTTCTTGAGGCTGTTAAGGGCCAACAGGCGAGACCCATCATTGTGCAAGCTAAGCCGCTGCAGGTGGCTGGCTACGTCGGTCACGCTGGCTGGCACTTTGCCAGCATTGCTCCGAAGAGACAGCACCTTGAGCTGCTTCAGCTCCCGAAGGCTCTCAAGGGTGGCTCCCTGAGCCAGCTCTGGGGGAAAGAGTCCCTCAAGGTGCAGCTCCTCCAGGCTGCGCAGCCCAAACACCCAGAGGGGCACCTCGCGGAGCTCCTCACACTTGATACGGATGACCTTCAGGCGGTCCCGCAGAAAGATCTGCAAGGAGAAGGGCAGCTTGGCAGGCGAGTGGAGCAGGCTGAGCTCCTGCAGGTGCACCAGCTGTGACAGGCTTGGGGGGAAGGTGAAATCGCAGATGGCCTCCAGGCGGAGCGCCTCTACTTCTCGGAGCTCAAAGACAGTGTCAGGAAGTCCTGGGAGCATGCAGAGCGCCAGCTCCAGCCGGCCCTTGGCGTTGTGCTGCAGCTTCTGCCGAAGTTTCTCAGGTGTCCACTCGTGGTTGAGGTTGAGCTGCTTCAGTCGGCTCTCGCTGACCTCAGAGAGGAAGACAGCAAAGCGCTTGGAATAGAGTGGGTCATACTGGTCGATGAGGTGCAGCATGAAGGCAAAGTCATTCTTGACGTCGGGGATGTCATTCATGCCGGTCTCCTCCCGCACAGAATGGAAGGAGTACTCCTTGAGGGGCCGGTGGAAGAGCCAATAGAGTGTATAGAGGCAGGTGATCCCATAGACACACACAAAGGAGATGTAGCAGAAAGCCAGCTTGGAGAAGAGGTGGGCCTTGGTGTGGTTGCAGCAGAAGCTGGCATAGCCTGTGAACCTTGATGTCTCCACTGTGCAGGCCACCACAAAGCTTATTTTTTCCACATAGACAAGGTTGTAGACCAGGATGGCAAAGAACTTGCAGACTTTGAGCACCGTCTGCCTGATGTACATGGTGTATAAAATGTCCCCCTCTTCCACATGTATGCGGAACTTCTTGACCTTCTCAAAGAGGGCTTTGGCCTGCTCGCCCTCCTTCTTGTCCAGCAGGGTGACAGCCGGTGGCTCAGTCACCACTTTCTCAGGCTCTGTCAGCACCTTCTCTTTCTCACCCTCCCCTGCTTTTCCTGGCCCTGCCTCAGCTGCTACGGTCATTGTTGCTTGTCCAGTTGTATGGCCTTTGCGGTTGTCCCCTGAGACCTCAGACAGGGCCCTTGTAGTCCATGGTGAGTCGAAACACTTGCCCAGGATGGAGGTGAAGTGTTCAATCTTGGAGCTGGTGCCAGGGAACTTGAACCAGAAGCTGGTGCAGACGATGAAGATGAGCGTGTGAATGACAACCAGGTAGGGGAAGTACTTGGGGTACCAGTGCAGGGCCTTCTCATAGCAGAGCTGGTTAATGAAGCTGTACTGTTGCAGGTCCAAGTTGTTTTTGAGGCCGCTTACTCCGTGGAGACCCCCCATCTGTTCGGGGACCCCCTGCAGCAGCAGTTGCTGACACGGGGTCTCAGATAAGTTCTCCTGGGGTTCATGACTGGGTAGACAAATGATCTTGTCCTGTGTCACCTGGGGACAGGGAAAAGGGTGAAAGAGGGTGCAGGAACTGGGGAACTGGGAGATAAGTAGGCTGAGGTAGGAGGCCCTGATCCTGGACTGTCCCCAGCTAGCTGTGACTTTGGTAGAGTCACTAAGCCTGAGCATTGGTCTTTATCTGAAAAAAAAAAAATGTTAGGTTGACTTGTGTCCCTGCAAAAGATGTTGAAGTCCTAACCCCCTTACCTGTGAACGTGGCGGTGTTTGGAAATAGTCTTTCCAGGGCAGAAGGAGTCCAGGTAAGATGAGATCATTAGGGCAGGCCCTAAACCAATAACGACTGTGTCCTTTTAAAAAGGGGAAATCTGGACACACACACACACACACAGAAGGAAGATGCTATGAAGATATAGGGAGAACATCATCTATGAACCAAGGAATGCTTGAGGCCATTGAAATCTAGGAGAGGGCCCGGCTGGTGTGGCTCAGTGGGTTGAGCGCGGGCTGGGAACCAGACGGTCCCGGTTCGATTCCCGGTTGGGGCACATGCCTGGGTTGCGGGCCGGGTCCCCGGTGAGGGCCATGTGAGAGGCAACCATACATTGCTCTTTCTCCCTCCCTTCTCCTCTCTCTGAAAATAAATAAATAAAATCTTTAAAAAAAAAAAAAAAAGAAAGAAATCCAGGAGAGGCACGGGACGTATTCTCCCTGATAGCTCTGGGAAGGGTCCAACGCTGTCAACACGTTGGTTTCATAGTTCTAGGTTCCAGAATTGTAAGACAATAAATTTCTGTTTAGGCTACCCTGTTGGTGATACTGTATGACGGCCCTAGTGGACAAATAAGGTAACTGAAGGTATTTCTAGGTTCTGGGGACATAAGTTTTACACTGTAAAAGTATGGGCTGCCATAGCTATGCGAAGGACTTTGGTGCTGCTGCCAGTGGTAGAGGGAATGGGAAGGCATCAAAATTGGTCTGGAGTGTAGGGGCCTCTGGTTTCCCCCTCCTTAGGTATGGAATTTCCCAGGCCCCTCTGCTGTCCCTCCAGACCACACCCAAAGCCTCACCTCTGTATAGACTCAGCTTCTCCAGCCCCTCACTCAGTCTGGCCCCTCCCCTTACCTGAAGGGTGCAGCCGAAGACCCCGATCATGAGCATAGCCACCGTGAGGTATTCGGCCAGCACATCCCACCAGGGTTTGAGCAACTTGAAGGCGGGCTGCTGCTCTGAGAAGTGCTTGAATTCGGCCACCGGAATCATCCTGCCTACAGGAGAGGAGGAGGTGTAAGCACAGAGACCTCAGGCAGGGGCGCTTGGTGGTAGGGCTGCCAGGAGCCAGACAAACGCCTCTGCTCTGGATTTGTGCTCCGCCCTGTCAAAATCTGGCAGAACCCAGGAGCTGTGCGTCCCTTCTCCCGCTCCCCCAGATCTCAACTCCTTCCTGGAGCCAAGCCCCTCCCGTTCTTACCGTTTCTGCTCCTAGGACCTCTGCCCCAGCCGGAACCTGCCTGCCCTCCCAGAGCTCAGGAGGCACTGTCCATCCACAGGGCTGCTGTCCCTGAGCTAGCCTGTGTGTCCTTTCAGAACCAGGGCATCTCCTCCCACCCCTAACGCTGATGTAGGAAAAACTTCCTCTGCTGCTCTCCAGATTCAAGACACTGGTGTCTAGCCTGGCTCTCTCTACCACTGGACCAGAGGATGGCCCAGGGCTCAGGACTTCCGGGGCGTGGGCCGACACCTCCTTGAGGGGAGCTTGGGGCACCACCTCCAAACTCCAACCGGAAAAGCCGGCTGGAGCCTGGCTCTGGTTACAGGCCCCAGGGGCAGGGAGTGGCAAAACTGAAGGCTGGTCAGTCCTGAGGGTGTGTGTGACTAGGACACCTGGGTTTCTAGAGGGGCTAGTGTCCAGGATTTGAGGCAGAAAACAGACACCTGGGCTCTGAAAGGCAGGAGCAGAGGGTTGCCAGGGTGGGCGAGGCTGTGGCAGAGAATCAGGAAATGAAAAACTCAGAGAGAAAGCCAGCGTGACACATACAACAGGATAGGACTGGGCAGCCAGCCCACTGCCTGTGTCTTGGTTTCATTTTAGACCAAGGTATCATTATTGTAGATACAGATGCCAGGTGTAAGTCACACGAAGGCCACAAGCTGGGACCCAGGAGCCTCCCTCTTGTCTCTTGGAGGCTGGAGGTGGAAGGAGAAGGAGGCAGCAGGGCCCCACTGCCTCTGAGGGTGCTTCTAGGCCACCTGCCCCTCCCAGTGCCCATGGTCCCCAATATACAGCCCTCATTTCTCCCAAAGAGTTTCTGGAACCTGCTGTCCTCATCCTGATAGCCAAGCAAAAATGCCCCAGTGCATGCCAGTCAGTCTCAGTTGCCAGGGAATCAGATGGAAACACACCCAGAGCGCCTTAACAGCCCCCAGTGGCCAAAAGCACAATGCAGCCACCTAAAGGGTCCCTGGGGCATTCCAAAGTGTGCACATTGGTGTGTGTGGGCCCAGGTGCACACACACTGAGCAGAGGGGAGGCCCAGGACCAGGGAGACACCACACACTCTTTTTCCAGTCCCTGCCACCCACAGTCCCCCTGCCCTGGCTACCTGTTCCTGCAAGGGACGCTGCTCAGTTGCTGATGGAAGAACAGTAACTCGGGGTTGTTGCAGAAACGCCACATGCAGAGTCAGGCACTAACTTCCCACCTGTGTGTCTGCCACACTTCCGGATCCATCTCAGTGGTGGAAGCTCACTTCTGGGGTCCATAATCAAAGGCAAAAAGGCAGAGACCTCCAAGTTGCCCAGCAGATGGCCCAGTGGCTCCCATGAAACAAGGTGTGTACACAACACCATCAGAGGCAGACATGAGACATTATCATTATGTGTCTCCATGACTCAAACTTGATTGTCACAACCTGCCATTAAGTTTCGACAGACACAATGCTGGCCCCCCTCTGTCTGAGTAGGGCTAGTGGGAAGGTCTGGAGAATAGGACTTTTGGGATAGGGAAGGACCCTAAGAAAATCAACAATGGGGCCACAAACTCGACTTACAGCCACCAGATACTTTCAATGCCCCGGTGAGCGTGAGTTTTGGAAACTCTTTCTCCAGACTCAAAGGGAGGGAAATAACTTGCACAAGTTTTCAGAGCCACAAATGGCATTTGAGGCCCAACTCCCAAGTTCCATCTGTCTGATTGCATCCACTCTGTTCCAATTTTGGAGAAAACCTCTTGCAGACACCAGCATCTTTGCCAAAAGAACCTCAGTCGGGGGATGCAGGAGTGAGATGAAGGGATTGCTGCTCTGAACTCCAGGTGGGAGAGGCAGTCTGCCAGCCTAGCACCAGGTACAGGCCCCCTACCCAGCTTTGGCCCCACCCACCCACACCTGCCTCTTGCTTCTCCTCTCTCAGGCCCTCCCCAAGCCCCCACATTGTCTCCAAAAACATGGCAGTGGTGGGTTTTCCTGGTCCAGCCCTGTCCCCACCAACAATCCACATCAAGGGGCAAGGAAGACACAGCAGCAGCCGTCATCCCTGGAACAGGCCTTGGAGGGCACACGGGCCAACCTTTGACTTACACAAGGGAGAAACTGAGGCCTGGGTTGGGGAGGATGCCCCTTAGTAGCAGATCTTGGTCGGAGGTTCCGTGCCTGGGAAAACTCAACCTAGTACTTTTCCAAGCCGGCCTGCCAGGACTTGAGGATCTGGGGAATCTTTAGGTTCAAGGGTCCTGGAGGGGGCATTCTGGCGAAGACCCCAAGCAGTGGTTCTGCTGCCTTGATGGGCTCAAGGGAGAGGAGTTGTCCCTGTTGTCTCAGTGGCCAAGGAGAGGGGAACGTGATGAAGACCAACCCGCCCCCAAGGGTCACACCCAGCCTATTGATCTTCACTCTGTCATTGTCCTGCCCTACAACCTTGGCCTGACCAGGGCCTAACCTCTTTCTGCCCCCACCTCCTTCCCAGCTCCCCTGTACCCAGGACAGTGGCGGTGGGCCCCCGACACAGTACCAGCTGTATTTGGGGCAGTCCTTCCGTGGGCCCGACCCTGCAACCTGGTTCCCAGCGGCGGAGAGAGCCACTTACTCACTGCTCAAGGCGGAGCTGGGCCCGGCTCCTGGGTCCCTGCTCCCGCAGAGTTAGTCCGGGGCTGGGCTGGGTGAATCAGGGCGGGCGGGACAGTAACCCAGGCCGCCCCATCCCGCCCCGCCCACCTGACGTCTCAGCCCTGCCTCTCTTCCAGGTGTCCCCCAACTACAGGCGCCCCGGGACCGCAGCGAAGTGTGACCGTAATCCTGCTCTCCCCAGGCGGTCCGAAGGCCGGCCCAAAGAGCAGAAGCCCTGAACTCGGGGCTCGGCTGCCTTCAGGAGGGAACTGGCCTGGGGCAAACGTATGAGGTGGGTTGGAGGCACTGCGCACCCGCGGGTCTAAGCAAGGAACCAGTGACGGAGGTCAGGGGAGAGGAAAGGGGCTTCCCGTCCCTACTCTGACCACCCAGTCAGGGAAGCCCAGCAGAGTGGGGGTGCTTACCTGCCTGACCCTGCCTAGCCTTGAGGCTGGCAGTCCTCCAGTGGGGTAAGAAGGGGAGCAAGCTGCTGCCAGGTCCTCGGGTGGTACGTGGGTGAGTGCAGGGAACAGAGGGCTCTAGGAGATGGGGCTGGAGTCCAGTCTGAGAGGCTGTTTTCTAGAAAGAATGACTCTGTCTCTCCATGCCCACCCAGGGTCTTAGACTAGCCAATTCCTAGTTCAGCCTGGAAGTGTGGGCAGTTGAACCTTGGTCTGTTTTGTCTACAAAACAAGGAAGGGGATCCAGACTAGAATGGGAGGGCAAGACCCCACCCCAACTGGGACAAAGAAGCCCCAGAGTTCACTAGATTAGACACCTCCTGAGTCCCTGAAACCTTGAAGTTTGGAACTCCCTAAGCTGAGGTTCCTCTGTGAAACTGCAACGGGTGCCCCTTCCAGGACTCTGCCTCCATGAAGCCCTGGGCCCCCTCTGAAGAGCCATCTGAGACAAAGTGCTTTCTCCCTTCCCCTCAGCGGCCTCTTCCTGCTCCAGAGAAGCTCCTTGATATCCACGCTCTGGGTTTGTTTCCAGCTTTTTTCTGGAATGACCATCCAATTTGGCACACTTATGCAAGAGTCTGAGATCACTGGGCTGGAAGCCCCATTAACCCCAGGCAGGGGTCTCTTCTGCTCCCTGTAGTGTCCCCAATACTTGGAATGGTACCAGGCACACAGTGGTGGGCACTCAGTTAATGATGGATGGGTGGATGATTGAGCTGTTATCTTAACTCGGGCTCTTCTAGTTTCAGACTGTGAGACAAGGAACTGGATGCAAATGGTTTATCTGAGAGATGATCCCAGCAAGCACTGATGTTGGGGCAGTGGCGAGGTGACACTGGACAGGGAGGGAAAAGCCAGTAAGCCTTAATGAGGGGACATCAATGAGGGCGAACGAGCAGGCTGCTGTTGTGGGCAACTGGGGCTCCTTCTGGGGAGCCCTGGGAGACAGTGGGGGCGCCTCCAGTTGGAGTGCTGATGTGCCAGGTCTTGTTGGTCTTGGCTGAGGACTGTTCTGGAGAAGAGGCATGGAGAGGCATTAACTCCCTGGTAGTTTTAAGTTCCCTGCACATGAGAACCGTGGGTGCCCAGGTGATAGGGAGGGCCCTCAAGGCATCTGCCATAGGTACCGACACTCAAGCGGTATGGCGGGGTCACGGGACACACACACTCCCAGTGCTTTCCAGTGGTTCTCCAGAAAGGCCGCCCACTTTCTGTCCCCATTGGGAATGGGGGAGTTTTCCCATGTCAATAATACTGAATTAAAAAAAAAATTATGGTAAAATACACATAACAGAACTTACCATCTTAGCCATTTTTAAGTGTACAGTTCAGTGGTATTAAGTACATTCACAGCGTTCTGCAACCATCCCCACCGTCCATTTCTAGAACTTTCTCATCTTCTAGACTGAACCTCTGTCCCCATGAAACATTAACTCCCCATCCCTCTTTTCCCGGCCCCTGGCACCCACCAACTACTTTTCTGTCTCTATAGATTTGACTCCTCAAGGGACCTCTTATGAGTAGAATCATATGATATTTGTTGTTTTATGACTGATTTATTTCACTGAGCATAATATCTTCAAGTTTCATTTACATTGTACCCAGTTTCAGAATTTCCTTCCTTTCGAAGATTGAATGGTCTTCCATTGCAGGGATGGACCACATTGTGTTTGCCCACTCAACCATCCATGGCACTTGAGTTGCTTCCATCTCTGGCCATTGTGGATAATGCTGCTGTGATATGAGTGTGTAAATATCTCTGGGAGTCTCTGCTTTCAATTCTTTTGGGTGGAATTGCTGGATCATATGGTCATTCTGTTTTTACCTTATTGAGGACCCTCCATATTGTCTTTCACAGCAGCTCCATCATTTACATTCCCCCCAATGGCTCTCCAGTTTTCCCATTTCTCCACATTTTCACCAGCACTTGTATTTAATGCTCAGCTTCTAAGGTTTTGTGAACCTGAGGTAGTTAGCTATTGCTCTGTAACAAATTACCCCCAAGCCTAACAGCTTAAAACAGTAAGTATTCAGCCCTGGCTGGTGTAGCTCAGTGGATTGAGCGCAGGCTGGGAACCAAAGGGTCCCGGTTTGATTCCCAGTCAGGGCACATGCCTGGGTTGCAGGCCAGGTCCCCAGTGGGGGCCATGTGAGAAGCAACCATACATTGCTGTTTCTCTCCCTCTCTGTCTCCCTCCCTTCCTCTCTCTAAAGATAAATAAATAAAATCTTTAAAAAAAACAAAACAGTAAGTATTCATTGCCTCACAGTTTCTGAGACTCAGGAGTCCAAGAGTGGCTACAATGGGTAGTCCACCAGCCCCCCCCCCCCCACAGCTCCCAGCAACCGCTGTTTCGCTTTCTGTCACTATAGATTAGCTTGCATTTTCCAGAATGTTCTATAAATGGAATCATAAAGTGAAGTGTGTGTGTGGCTTCTTTTGTTCAGCAGAATATTTTTTGAGATTTTTTCCTGTTTTGAGCTTCTTGATACTGTAGTTTGTTGCTTTTTGTTGCTAAGGCATATTCTGTTATAGGGAATGCAGGGTATGTCTGGTTTGTGTGATGCATCCCCTTGTTGATGCACCACATTTGAGGAATGTTCTTATATGAGGGCAGAGTCCAGATCTCAATGAAATGTAGGATGGATTCATTTTGGCCTTGGAGGGACCCTTGTATCATAGAAGACAGCAGGGCAGGCCTCTGGACAGGCAGCTGTGACTCAGGAGGGCACTGCTGGTGAGCGAGTGAACAGGCAGACAGGGGAACCAGGCTGCTGCCACGCCAGAAGGGACTCACACAGGTGACCCTCAGTAGACCTGGGGATGAGTTCAAGCCCAGAATGATCCAATCCAGAGGGCAGCACCTCTGCCATGCGGGAGGGAGGGCTCCTTGAAAAGATGGGTTTTCAAGGTTGGCTTCCACTGCCCATGGCAGGGTATTCAGTTCTGACCCTGGCCTCTCTCTCTTCCATTCCCTGAACCTCAACTGTGGATACAACCCCTGAAATGAGAAAACACAAACCCTGCTTCTGGCTACTCCCGAGCGTTTGGAGCGGGTCTCAGACGTTTAACAACCAGTGTTGTGACTGGCCCAGCCCTGGTGGTTCTTATCGTGATTGTGATTGCAGGATGCCTTACAGGATCTGGAAATTACATGAGGATATGGGGTGGGGGTGGGGCAGGGAGAGAGAGAGAGAGGAAGTAGCTTGTGGTTCTTTCACTGGGGTAGAGGGTGGGGGCCTTGGGTTTCTTGAGCTCATTCTTTATTGGTGAATTTAAAGTGTGGAAAGAAAGAAAAAAGGTCAACCAAGATCTTTAAAGCAAAGGAGCCTCAGTGCGGGAGGCAGCCTTGCTCTCCATGTATTGTGTGGCTGGCAGCGTATTGATTGGAGGTAGCCATCCTTGAGGTGGACACCTCTGCAATCAAAGTTTAATCAGGCCCTTGCATTACAAAAAAAGAAAAGACATACACTTGCATGGCTCACATACACCTAGTTAAGCCCACCCTTCCCTCCCCCAGGGGCAGGCTTACCAGGTGCTAAGTGCCACTCTTCCTGGTCCTGTGCTTAGAAGCCTCTTGAACTCTGGGCAAGGATGAGCTGCTCCTGGAGTGTGCGTGTGTGTTGAGGGTGGGGGCGCACACACATGTGATGGGCAGAGGGAGCTGGTTCTTCGGGGTGGGGAACGGAGTGGCTAAGCGTTTAGACAGGTAAGGCATGGGGCAGAAAGCATGGTATGTATGTGGGGGGAACACAGAGGTGTGGGAGGACACCTGGCCTCAGCTGGCCAGCACAGGACACCTGAGGACGGCCACCTCCCTCTAAATACTCCCATGCCTTCCATGTCACAGCACGCTATCAAGTTCCTCCACTGAGACCCCTGCGTGAGTTGAAGTCAGACCAGAGAGTCTGACACATCTCCATGTGTTGGAGGCTGGGAAACCTCCAACAGGATCTTCTCAGATCCTTCATGGCCTTGTTTTGACACCTCCCAACCTCCCACAGTCTTGGGCTCCCAAAGCCTGGCTCTGCTGGGAAGCCTTTACTGACCTGACCTTGCTCCTTCATGGCACTTGGGTGGGGGTACCTTGCCCTGCATAAGGCATCCATACCATTTCTCTCTCCCTCTTGACCTTCCTTTCTTCCTCTCTTCCCCCAAATTAAGGGTTTGTACCTTAGTTCCCAGGCTGCATTCTCCCAAATGTCCTCTACACCACTAGGTAGGGGGTTTCCTGGAGTCTGGGCAAGCCTTTAGGTATGAGAGGGGCAGACAGATGCCTTCCGGGACTCTGGGGGACCTGGCCTCCTTGGTTTCGAAGGCCAGAAAAGTGACCAAGGCAACCGAACAGCCGGATTGGTCGATGGGGCCGGAGGCGCGATGGTCCCGCCCCCTGGTTGCCACTGTGTGTGTGTTGTGGGGGAGGCCTGATCGGTGACCTCAAGAGAATCCCTCCTCCCAGTCCCCCTCGGGTAGGGTCGCGGGTACTCAGGCGCAGCCGCGGAGTAGCCGCCCCTCCCTCCAGTGCGCTCCGCCGCCTCCCGGGTCTGGACTCGGCGCGTGCGCCCCCAGTCTCTCAAGCCCGCGGTCCAGGGGCGGGCTTGGCTCCGCGCGCCACCGCCCGTAAACCCGTCTGCTTGCTTGCTTGCTGCTTGCGGCCGCTAAGGCGCTGCCACACAGTCCCACCCCAGGCGACCCTGCGTGGAGCAGGAGACCAGAGACGGAGGTGAGCGCGGTGCTAGCAGGTGAAGTGGATGGCGTGGACTGGGGCTCTGCTGGACGAGGGGGATGCGCTCCTGACGCCGTTCTTTGTCTTCCTGAGCCCGTGCGCTGGCAGCCGGGGCCACTCCTCCTCCCAGCAGGTGCCGGCGTCCCTCAAGGCTGGCGAGGGGACCCGGGCGTTCGCTGCCGTCCCCCAACCCCGTCTGGAGCCTGTGGCAGTCTTCTGTCCCCGAGGCTGGTGGTCTGGGCCCCTACGGGTCGAGGGGTAGGGTCGTGGATCTCAGGTGCTGAAAGGGAGCGGAGACAGGACAAGGGGGTTGGATCGGGGCAGGCAGGGTCTGTAGGAGGGTGATGGGGGTGGGACTTAGGGACAGCCATGAGCAGCTGGGCTGGTGAGTGTGTGGTTGGGTGGGAGGGAAATGGATCGAGGCCGAGGTTTGCGCGCTCATGGGTGGCGACGCTGTGGAAGGGGCAACGAGGTGCCAGGACCCAGGTCCTTGCAGGCTGTGTACGGTGCAAGACCTGGGGTGCTGACAGGTCTGTCTCCTCATCAGGTGCGGGATGGACAAGAGGGACAAGGCCAGGGCGGGGGCTGCTGCGCAGACCGCGGCTTCTCGCTCTCCGGGCCTTCGGAAAATCCCTAAACTTCCAGGGTCTGCTCGACCCCCTCCCCCAGGGGTCCCCGCGGCCCTCCGAGTTTCGGGAGCTGCGGGGGCAGGGCCCCCAGCCGAGCGATCCGGGGACATCCGGACAGCCGCCCGCCTGGAAGCTACTCCTCGGATGGGACCCACGCGGAGCGCTGGGACAGGTCCCAGGAGCCCAGGTATCCCAGCCTCTTCTCCTGATTCTGACCCTATTTCCCTGTTTCCCCTCTCCTTCCGAGGTACCGACTTGCCCTTCTTTCTGGGGCAACACTTTGACTCAGTCTTCTTCCAGCAGCCTCCAGGCTCCCAGCAGCGGAGAGAGGGGGACGGACGCTTGCCAAGACCCCTGGCCCAGGCTCCATCTCTAGCCCGGGACGTGTCAGCGGGACCACCAGGTAACCCACGCCAAGGGTTAGTGTCACTCTCTGGAATCACTACACCATGAATCGGGGCGTGGGAACACTTGCAGATCACTGGGCACAAATTGGGGGAAAGCCATTCTTAGGCACAGAGAGCCCATATGCCCCATTTCACACATGAGAAAATGTGAACTTTGGAGGTTGAGCAAGGATTCGGGGCTCTGCCCTGAGTATGCCCCAACCCCCACCCAGGCTAGGCCTTCTTGGGCAGAAAGGGCTCCGGCCCCCAGCTGAGGAACCTATGAGCAGAGGAAAACCCCCACAAACTTCCAGAAGTAGTGCCCTGAGTGCCGCGGCACAGAGAGGTATGTGACCTGGGGAGGAGTGGGGCTCCTGGGCAATGAGGGGCACCAGCCTGGAAGTATTGATGACCCTTTGGCCTTCTGCTTTGTCCCTAGACTCTACCGTGCCCACCCCAGGCTCCCGTTCCCCAGCTATCCCCCTTCGTTCTCGGGGTGGGGGTGCTGAGGTGGGGCTCCCCCGGGCAGCTGCGAATGCGCGGCCTCGACCGCCAACCGAAGTCCCCAGGAAATCAGTGAGCAGTGCTCCGGAGCCTAGTACCATGGAGCCAAGCCCCGTGGCCAGGAGGCGACCCAGCTCCGGCGGGAGCCTCCAGAGGCCAGCCTCGCGCCCGCTGGGCTCCAGTGCCACTCTTTTGTCCTCTCCAGCCCGCTCCCGGGCCTCGCTGGGTGGAACATCCCGGGCGCTGGGGCATCCCTCGCAGGCCAAGCCGAAAGGCCTGCAGGCTCCGCGTCTGCCGCAGGCCGCACCCCCAAGGAAGGGCGCAGCCATCCTGCAGAGCCTTTCTCCTCCTTTGGTTGTATCACCTCCGCCGTGTTCTACCACACAACTGGCACCGCCTGTGCATAACGCAGGCACTCCTCTGAGGAACACGCCACCTACCTCTCCACCGACTGCGCTTCCTTCCCAGGCCCTTCCCTGTCCGTCGGCCACGCCCTTCCCACTAGCGCCTCTTCCCTCTGCTCCTGCCTCTCTGCAGCCCCTCCCCTGTTTGCCAGCCCCTCTCACTCACCTGGGTACATCCTTTCCCGAGGCACCCGTCTCTCCTACGGCGAATTTTCTGGCTCCATTCTCTCCTTCAGGTTCACCCCCTCTGCAGAGTACGTCCCGCACCCAGGTTTCTCTGGCTTTGCCCCCTCTTCCAACTCTTCCCTCTCCCTTGACCTCACCTCCTTTGTCGACTCCTCTGCCACCCGCCACGCCCCCTCTACAAGCCCCACTCTCTCAGGCAAGGCCCCTGCAAAACTTACCCTCTCCCTTAGCCACAGACGCTCCGCAGGACTTTTCTGCCCTGACCATGCCCCCTCCACTGACCAGCGCTCCGTCTCCGCCACATCCTCAGGCTACTCCCGATATACTGGCCACACCTCCCACGCAGGACCCTCTTCGGGCCACATCCACCCCGCAGGCCCCTCCTCCCCTGGCCTCGACCCCACCGCAGACCCCACCTCTGGCCATCCACCCTTCTCCCGCCACGCCTTCTCTGGTCTTGCCTCTACAGGGTTCACCTTTTCCCGCCTCAACCCTTCTGCAAGCTCCACCCTCTCCTCTGGCCACGCCCCCTCCACAGAGTCCCCGTTTGGCCACACTTTCTCCACAGGCCGCTCTCTCTTCTCAGACCCTGCCACCTCTACAGGTCTCACTTTCTCTCGCCTCATCACCCCTGCAGGCCGCTCCCTCATCGGCCGCGTCCCCTTCGCAGACCACGCCTTCTTTCCTGGCTAGAGCCCCTGTGCAGACCCAAGCTCTGACTTTGCCTCTTCTGCAAGAAGACCCACCCTCTCCCATGGCCACACCCCCTCCTCGGGCCTCACCTCCGGCCTTGCCCCCTCTGCAGGCCCCTCCCTCTCTTGCCTCACCCTCGCTTCAGGCCCCACGCCGCCCCCAGACCCCGGGTCCCGAGGCCCCGATCCCGGGCCCACGGCTGACGCTGGCACTGGCCTCGGCCCCGCCGCCACCGCCCTCGCGCAGCCCGTCCAGTACGCTGAGCGGCCCGGACCTGGCGGGCCACAGCAGCAGCGCCACAAGCACACCGGAGGAGTTGCGTGGCTACGACAGCGGACCCGAGAGCGGCGCCCCAGCCTCCCTGCCCGCTGACGCGGAGCTCGCCGCCTGCCACCCGGTTGCCTGGAGCCGAGGTCCCACTCCGCCACTGGCCATCCGCGGCACCCCAGGTAAGCAGCCCTTCCGACCCGGCGGAGCTGTGGCAGGAGCCAGGTACTGGAATGTGGGCGGGCGGGGGCGAGGGCGTGGTTGCACACCTAGGGGGCGGGGCAGGCCTTCTTTCTCCCAGCGTCTAGCTTCTGGCCTCTCGCTGCAGGAGTGCCCTTGCCTTGGCCTCCGGTGGCTGGGTCCGGCTCTGCTGATGGCCTGTGCACAATCTACGAGGTTGAAAGGCCCGAGTCGGCGACCTTCGCCCCAGACCCGCTGGATCCCGGGCCCGGACCCGGCGCGGATGGTGGGAAAGAGGTGGCCGGGGCGGGAGCGACGGTGGGGGCGGCCTCACGCGGCGTGAAGTCAGCGCGCCTGGGCGAGTTGCCTCTGGGGGCTCTGCAGGCAAGTGTAGTGCAGCACCTGCTGAGCCGGACGCTACTTTTAGCGGCGGCCGAAGGTGCCGCTGGCGACCGCGGCGGTGGCCCGGGGACCGCTGGGAGTGGCGGCGGCAGCGCGGCAAGTTCCCGGACTGCGCTCAGCGATGCTGAACTGGGTCGCTGGGCCGAACTGTTGTCTCCCCTGGACGAGTCCCGCGCCAGCATCACCTCGGTCACCAGCTTCTCCCCGGATGACATGGCTTCCCCGCAGGGTGACTGGACCGTTGTGGAAGTGGAGACCTTCCACTGAGCCAGACCATAGCCCGGCTCTCCACACTCCAACCCTGCTTTTGCATCCGCACTGCAGTTACGCGTCTTTGTCTTAGATGCTGGTCCCCTCCTTCTGGAGTTAGGATCTGGGGTGCATTGGTGTCAACCTCCTAGAGCCCTACCCTAGAATTTTGTCCCTGGTTCGAGACCCACCCACACCTTTGGCCAAGGCCCTCCCCTCGAGCTTCGCCCCTTTGGCCTAGGACATGCCTGGGCTTCCCTCGTGCCCTACTCCTTCTCCCTCCGCTTCGTCGCCATCCGGTGCCCAGTGAGTTGTCTACCGCACAATAAAGCTGGGACACTCTAGCCTGTGCACCTTTGCTCTCGCAGCCAGGATGGGGGGTGGGGGTGGGCAGGGATGAGGTCATGGTCTAGCAGTGTGGCATACCCACCCATGTGCGTGAATGTAGGTTTTTTACTGTCTGACTTCTGGTGGAAACTTTAGGTACAGGAGGGACCCAGGTGAGTCCAGACCACCAAGTGGGTAAGCTAGTGCGTGGTCAGCATGGATGAAGGACTCAAGCTTTTCCCACACTGGGCCAGGGAGTCACCACTCCCGGGGAAAGGCAGAAGACAGTGGGAGGGGCTCGCTGGAGGTCGGAGTGAGGGCCTCTCCTCCCTCCTCCCAGTGTGCACCCTCCCACCTTGGGAGAGAGGGATCGACTGAGACCCTTGGCCTCTCTCTTCCTTCCTGGGCCTTCTTACCCAGGACGCAATGCCCTCTGCTTACCAGGAGGCTGCAGTGCAGGGAAGGCCTGAAGGTGGGCAATGGCCTCCTCAAAATGACTGGGCGTGGGAAGCCGGGCCCTCTGGGGACAGGATGGGGAGGGACCTGTAGGGAAGGAGCAGCCTCTTCCAAGGCTGAGTAGGGAGACCAGAGTGTCCTCACATTGCCCCATCCTCTCCAGGTGTCCTCACCAGGCCCCTTAATGGCTCCCAACCCATGGACCTCACCTATCCTCCCAACTGAGGGTATTCACCCCAAATCCCTCCAGCCAGGCACTTTTGCCTGTGCCTCACAATCAGGGATCTTCACCAGAGCCAACCAACTCCTGGACTCCTTAAGTGCCTGCCCAGGCCCTTCTTCCCAAGTGCTCCTTCAAGAAACACCCCCAGGCCTTTCCTCCATAAGGACATCCTACTTCACACCAAGAATGATGGAGGCCTGGCAGGGACCTCAATCCCCAGGCAGGTAAAAGAAAAGAGCAGGACTCTGTGTTGTGCCCTCTGCCCTGTTTCTGCCCCTAGACCCAGTTCTCATAGTCCACCTGTAGCCAGGTTCCTGTCAGACACAGATCGCCTAGTCCTGCCTGTCCCCACCCCAGATGTGATGGCCTCCCAACTTAGGGTCTGAGGAGAAATGAGCCTTGTCCCAGCTGGGCACTACTTCTACCCCTGGAAACCAATGTGTGCTGGGCACACAACATGCTCTCCCACTCAAGTTCAGTGGCAAACCAGAGTTTCCTTTTCTAGTTGAGCCATGGCAAGGACCCATGGGTCCTTCTTTCAAGAATGTGAGACATGCCCAAAGGTAGGGATTGGCTCATAACCTACTGGGCAGCTGGGGCTTCAAGGCCAGGCCCAAGACCGAGTAGGGCAGAACCTTAGACAGTCCCCCCTGGGGCCCTGTGCCATTGAGGGGTAGGAATTACCCTGTGGGAGCAGGGGAGATAAAAACTGGTGGGGTCTTACTGTTAAATTTCTGTGATGGGAATGGTGCATGGCCCATAGGAGCTGTTGAATGATGGGACAATATGTGGAACTTGGTTGTTCTGGGGCATAACTGGCATCCTTCCCTGCTGCTCAGAAGGCCCCCTATCACTTGAGGGGAGCCCCCATTCACTCTCTCCACTGCCCAGCTCAGTTTGATCTTCGCCCTGGCCTCCTAACTAACCCCCAACATTGTGGTCCATCTGATGGTGCTCCCCTCACCTAAGCCCCCCATAGTGCCCCTGTGTCCTCAGTTCAAAAGTGCAAGCTGGCTCCTAATTGAAGAAACACCTTCCTGGTCTGGCCATGCCCACTTTCTCCTGTTCCTTCTATCATGTGCTTCCTCTGGTCCCTGCCATGTCTTGCCTTTAAGCTTTTGCCTTTGGAGCCGGCTCCGGCACCCCTCCTCCAGGAACCGTCCCCTATCTCCTGCTCATTCACCTACTGGGCACTTGTCACATCAGCATGAAGGCTCAGCCCCCCATCCCTGCACCAGTGTCTGTCACCTCAATTACCCTGGGGATCACTTAGAGTAGAAAGCTCCCTCTTCTCACCCGGCCTCCTCCTGGGACAAGGAGGGCCCTGCTGGGAAGGGCCCAGGAGCTGGAAGAGGCCTGAGGAAGGCATGGGGCAGAGCCCCTCGAGGGCCTCAGGAAGTATGTGCTGAATGAACACAACCAGACCCTAAGACTCCAAATTGCTCCACTTGTCTCAGGGGAGGCCTAAGCTGAGTCATCCAGGAGGGAAATCACAGCCCTTGTCCTCACCATCTCCAGGGCCACCCTTCTGAAAATGTTAGGCTATCAACGTTCATCTGTGAGCTTGACATCGAGATTCTCTCAGACCCGTTCCCCACATACTGTCCATCTTTCCCCAACCTCACCTTTTCTTACACTGAACCAGCAAGCGCTCTTCCCTCCTCACGCTGCACCCCAGCCTGGGCACCTCTTTGGCCCCCTGCTTGCCTGCTATGACCTCTACTTCTCTGGGAGGCTCCCAAAGACAAGGACAGTCTGCCCCCCACCACCCCATGCTTTGCTGGACAACTGGCTGGGGCCCTGAGGCTGCTTGCAGTCCCTTTACTCCCAGGTCTGCCCCACTCAGCCTCCCTTGTCTGTCACTGTGTAAATACACTTTATTTTCTATTCCCACCTGGGTGACATGTGGAGTATGAACAGGCAGTGTGCAAAATGGTGGTGGGCAGTGTGGGAGGCACATGGGAGAGCCCTGCGATGCCCACCCTGGTCTCCAGGCTTTGTAACACTGAGAAGTGGGTAACTGGGAAGGGGGCACTGAACATGAATTCCCCACTCCAGGAGGTGCCAAGGAGGCTGCTTGTGAGGCTGCTCCAGGCTCCAGGAGCCCCAAGAGCAGCAGAGGCCCTTGGGGGAGGGGTCTGGGGAGCACAGTTGGACTTTGGCACTGTTCTTGGCTCTGATTCTGTGGAGATGACGGGACCACCATGAGGAGGGAGGCACAAGGACACCGCTCCTCTGAGCAGCCTCCTCCCCTGGAGCCTGGCCCTGGCTGGAGGGTGAGGCTGGGGACCCAGGGAAGGAAGGGAAGTGGAGGCTGGGGAGCCCCTCCATCACCGTCCAAGAGGGGATGATGGAGGTGTCTCATAGAGGAAGATGTGGGGCGCTGGGGACAGGGTCTCCTGACTTCTGCACTGCTGCTCTGGCCCCAAGAAGCAGGGACAGAGGCTGCCCCCGCCTGGTTCCCTGGCCGTGTGCACCCCAGGTGGCCCTGCACACAGTAGGGGGCACTTTGGTTTCTGTTCAGGGGCCACGAGGCCTGCATCAGGCAGGAAAGCCCAGCTTGGCCATCTGTCCCTGGCTGCGAAGGGTCCCAAGGGGCATCATGGGGTGCTGACATCCAGCCCAGAGTGGCCCCTCCTTCCTCAGGCCTCCTCCAGCTCCTGGGCCCTTCCCAGCAGGGCCCTTTTAGTCCCAGAAGGAGGCCGGGTGGGAAGAGGGAGCTTTCTGCTCTCCAGTCCTGGGACCTCCATGTCCTCTTGTGCCTCTGCAAAGGGGCAGACCCTCCAGATAACTGGGCCTGGAGGGGTGCAGACCAAGATGGTTAAACGGTGCTGGGAGGGTGAGTGTGACAGGTACCCTGAGGACCCTCAGGCTCCCGCTCTGCCCTCTGCACCCTGCCATGCCCCTTGGGGTGGGCGAGGAGTTTGTTAAGTGTGGCCCTGGAGGCTCAGGGAGGCACCCCCAACCCCCCACCCCTGGCGCTGGGCTCAAGGGCAGGGCCTCAGTTGTCCAGGCCCTGACTATAGGGTGTGGCCAGCTCGTCGGCTTCGCTGTCCGAGCTTCCCTCGCTGTCCTTGGCCGGCCGCTCCAGACGGCGGAAGAAGCGCGCATCTCGAGGGGACAGCGGGTAGAGTGCATCCTGCAGGGCTGCGCCCATACCCACGCCCAGCAACTCCTCATCTGATGATGGCAGAGAGTCCTCATCCAGGTGTCGCGCTAGGCCTAGCCCATCGAAGGCCAGCGGGTCCTCAAAGGGCGGTGGGCCCTTCAGCAGCCGCACCTGGGGCGGGATCGGCACGTTGGAGGTGTGGACTCACGTGCCGCTGGGCTCCCTTCTCTCCCGCACCCCGGGCACTGACTCCTGGCCTGTCACGAGCTGAGGATATGCGGGGCTCTCGGCCCCTCCTGTGCTCACCTCCGCCTTTAGCTCCTCGATCTGGTCCTTGAGCTCTCGGATGTACTGCGAGGAATCTGAGTGGTTCAGCTGGCCCTGGATGCGGCCCTCCTCCCTCTGCGGGAGAGCCAGGGTGCAGGGGTCAGGTGGCGACCGGCCCCACACTGCCCCACGCCCCGCCGCGCCCCGCCCAGCACCTGGATCTCCAGCTCCGCGATGCGTTGCCGCATCTCAGCCACCGCCGCCATGCTGTCCGCCTCTCGCAGGCGCACAGCCATCACCTCCTCCTTGCTCTGAGCGCAGTGGGGAGATAGAGGGTCAAGGGCGAGGCAGGCAAGGGTGGGGGTGGGAAGGCGGGATCCGGGAGAGAGGTACCTTGCACTCGGCCTCTGCCTGCTTGCGGCGGCTTTCGCTTAGCTGCGTCTGCAGCCCCTTGTTCTGCGCGGCCAAGTACTGCAGCTTCTCCTGCAGCGCAGAGCGTTCTGCCTCCACACGGTTCAGAAGGTTGCGGTGGATGTGGTCCTGGGGGGTGGAGGACGCAGAGGCGGGGGTCATGGGCTAGCCAAGGGGCCGACCATGGACACCAAGTCCCTTCTTGAAAGGGCAGCGGCAGCCCACCTGCGTCTCGAGCTCTACTACACGCTGCCGCAGCTCGCGGCCCTCTGCCAGAGCCTGGGCCTCGCGCAGACGCACACTCATCAGCTCGTCCTGCAGCTCGCTCAGGACCAGCTTCCGTGGGGACTCCTTCCAGCGGCCCCCGCGGGACAGATGGGCCTGCCGACAGAGGCCAGTGGTCAATCCAGGGGCTCTGAGGCCCCCTAGGCCCAGAGGGTGGCAGACCTCGTGGTTGCAGGGCTGCTTCCAGCCCTCTGGCCAGGCCCTCACCTGCCAGGTGTCTGAGAGCTCCTGCAGCTGTAGCTTCAGCTCCCTTGCAGAGGCCACTGCCTGGCCCTCTCTCACCTTGAGCGCCTTCAGCTCCTCTTGCAGCCGGGCCACATTGTTCTCATCAGGCAGTGAACTGTTCCTCTGAGGGGGATGGGAGCAGTCAGAGCCCAGGGCAGCCAGCAGCCACGCAACCCCTTCCTGTGGGCTGAAATGCCACCCCTCATTTCTTTTGGGCTCTACCTTGGGCAGTGGCCAGGAGAGGGTGCACCCTGAATGCAGGATTTGTTGGGAAGGTGGACCTGGCCTGTGGGGAGCAGATCTCTGTCTTTGGCCCCAGCTGCAAGTCCTCACCTACAAAACTGCTGTAAGAACAGCACCTGCTCTCTCAGAGGGCTGGCTTAGGGCAACCCCATAAAGTGTGAGGCCTCCGTAGTGTTACTGTTGAGACAGGCTGGGTGAGGACCGGCGCCTAACCTCCTGGGAATCTGAGATCCACCCCCATGGGGCCCATTACCAGAGCTGGGACCTGCCCCAGCAGAGGCTGAGAAGACTGAGCCTCCACACCCTGTACCCTGCCCCCTCCCAGGTAGCCCCTCTTCCTGAGAACCCACTGAGGGTCAGTCTAGGCCCTGTCCTGGCCTCCCAGTGGCTCAGGGATGGGATATTTGTGTTCTGGCCTCCTGGAGCAAAATCCAGCTTGCTGCCCTAGGATCTCATTGACCCTTGTTTGGGTCTGGGAGGCAGGATCTACTGGGTGCACATTTCCCTCTGAGGTGGAGGGAGGTGGAAGGAAACACAGCTCTGGGCTGGCTGATGGGGACTGACGCTGAGGCAGAGACACCTGGGGGGTCAGGATCCTGGTGGCTGGGGCGGCTGCTGCCCTCATCTGGCAGCTTTGTGGAAGCTGCGTCAATACTGAGTCTGTGTGAAAGAAGCTGGGGAGGGACCCAGGAGGCCTGGGCCCACCTTCAGGGCTGCAGGTAGGAGAGGGTGGCCCCCAGTTGTCCCCTGGGTGATGTCTTTTTGGAGATGGGGGTTGGATGAGCAGCTCTGCTGGGCTGGGCCCTTTTCTCTCCCTTCTGGAACCCAGGGACTTAAGGGACACACAGCGGGGGCAGGCTGTCCAGGAAGCCCATGGAAGCCATTATAGCGCTGGCACATACTACACAAGGGTGGGGGTGCCCTGATGTGTGTGTGTGTTTGTGTGTTTCCCTCTAGGACCTGGGAGGGTTTTAAAGGTGAGGGACCTACTTCCCATCTGACCTTCCTGGGGAGACCATGGGGGAGGTGGTCTTGGGTTCCTCAGGGACTACTGATGCAGGGGGATATGATGCTAATATACTCCCTCCTGGCCCCCCTAGCAGCCCTTCTTCTTGGCTCAGGCCTGCTTGTGTACTTCCTTAAGCACATGCAGCACCCTACCTCCCCTTTCCCAGAGCCCCCCCAACACCTGCCTGCCCAGTCCCACCTTCTCCATGTCTAGAACCTTGTCCTGCATCTCCCGCAGGGCTCCCAATGTCTCCGTCTCCCGAAGGCGTGACTGCTCCAGCTCAGTCTCCAGGTGGGCCACAAAGTCCTCAGTGAGGCGAGGGTTATCCTGGGGGCAGGTGGAGGGCTGCATCAGGCCAGGCTGCAGCTGGAGGGTGGGGAGCCCAGGACTTGCCCCCTACTTCACAGAGCCCCTGGGCTGGGAAGAGGCTCAGTCTATGGGTAGATAGGAGGGGGGTGAGGAGAAACCCTGGATCCTCTTCCTGTGCCTTCTGTCCTCTTGGGAGGAGCGCTGAATCCCATCATGGGGACCCTGATGGCCAGACTTAGCCTCCTTTCTTGGAAAGTCACACAGAGGGAACCTTCAAAAGGGGACCTTCCATGGCCCCAGGATAGCCCTGAGGGATGCTATTGGCTGTTTCCAGGATCGTTGGACTGGGTGTGGAGGATGGGTTCTCCAAGGAGCCCTTCCTGCTGTGTGGCTTGTGGCCTAGTCATGTGGTGGGCTGCAGCAGGGCAGGACTCGGGGCTATGGCACTCATGCCCCTCTTTCTTTGTCTTCTTCCTTTCCCCTCCCCCCACTTCAAAACAGGAAAGGATGGGAAAAGAGTTTGCTGGGGCACTTCTTTCTCAGTGCTGAGGCTTCTCAGACAGGTGTCACCAGGGCCCAATAAAGGAGACCTTGCTGGTGGTTGAGGAGAGCTCCTGGGGCTGGAGCTGGGTCCCCAGCTCAGTGCCCCGTGGCCTGGTAGGGCGGTTCTCTGGGAGGTTGCCCCAGCCCCATGCCCCCCCAGGCCCCAGCCCTGCCTGACATCACCTGCTGCCCCACTGGCCTCCTGCCCAGTACCCAGGTCAGCTTGCTGCTCTCGACCACTTTGGGTCTCTGAGATCCATGGGTACCGAATTCATGAATTAAGGCCTGAGCCAAGGTTTCTGGGCCTGGGTGAGGGGGTCTCCCAGGGAACAACCCTTCCTTCTCCCCACCCATTGTTTCTTGGGCACCTGTGGTTTTTGTAAATCAGGGACCCCACCTCACTGCCAAACTCTGATGGGATCAGGCCTGAATTGCAGGGGTCCAAGGAACCTACAGCATCTTTCCCTGCCCCTCCAGGGCATGTGCCCCTGTGAACACTATCAGCTTGGGGGCTGCAGCTGCTGGCAGGTCGTCAGGTCAGGAAGGAAGCCTGCTGGGTTGAGCTGAAGGAAGGTTGGAAAAGCCACCTCAGGGAGAAGCAGACCCTTTGCTCCAGTGTTCTAGCCCTGTGAGCCCTCCCAACACTACGTTCAAGACCCCGCTACAGATTTGCAGGGCCGCCTCATTCCCACCCTGCCAGCCCAGGGAGTCTCTGAGTACCGGAGGAGGGTGCTGTCCCTTATCCTAGCTCCTACCCGGCATGGCTGCCCCCTGGGGAAGCCCAATAGCCCTGAAGACTTTGGGGAGATGCCAAGAAATCACAGTACCATCCGTTAAGGTCTCATGCCTGTGCCAGGAAGGGGGCCCTGCAGGGACAGCCTGGTTCCCACTCTGAGACTAGAGGCAGAGGCGGCTGGCTGCCTCGGCCTCAGTGCAGACGGCCAAGCACCCAAGCAGGTGGTGGAACATGGAAACTGCAGGGTTCTCCCTCGGGTCACGGGCTGATGGCTGGGGGAAAATATGCACTCGGTTCTGGGTGCTGCCCCCACATGCTAGTTAGGAGCTAGAGGGCTGACCCCCCAGCCCGCCGCCGCCACCGCCGCCGCCGAGCGGCTCCTCCTACCTGCTGCTCCTGCAGCTGCCGGATGGTGCTCTGCGCCCTCTGCAGGTCCTCCGCGGCCGAGCTGCACTGCTGCCGCACCACCGCCAGCTCCCGCTTGATGACATAGTTTTCCTCAGCTTCCTGCGCCCGTGTCACCTGTCCCTGAGCCCAGTGAGGATGGAGGGCAGTGAGGGGGAAGCCCGAGGAAAGCCGAGGCGGCATGGAAGAGGGAGAGGCCTCCTTCACTCAGAGTCTGGGATGGGTGCCCCGTGGGACTTGGGGACAAGAGTGGGGGGTAGGCAGGTACAGGACACTAGAAGCCTGGAGAAAGACATGCACCCCCACCCGGCCCCAGGCTCTTTGAGGGTTAAATGGAGACCCCCAGGCTGGGCTGCTGACAGCTCCATCCCCTCCCAGCTTCTGGCGCTCGGCCTCTGTCCCACAGGAGGAGAAGCAAGTCCTTATCCATGGACGATGGCACACCAGAGGCTGGGTTCTGCTACTGATGGTGGGGGCAGCTGAGCGCCAGGGGCAGGGTGGGCAGGTGGAATACACCTGTTCCCCAGCCTTCCCCAATCCTGGACCTTGGGGCCTCTACCTGCCAAGGGATAAGATCCACTCCACCAGCCTCATCCCCTCATCCCACCCAATGTGGGTCCCCCCATTCCAGGCTCAGAGCCACCAGGTGGAAGGCAGAAGCTTTCAGATAAAGCCATTCAAGATGAGGCAGCAGCAGAAGCAGGTGAATGAGAGAAGCTGGCAGGCCTAGCAAGGGGCAGCAGAGAGGAGTGCGAAGGGCCAGAAAGGGTGGGGTGTGTATATAGGTGGTGGTGGGGGTGGGGCTTAGCGCATGGTAAGGCCTGTTGTAGATACACCCTCAGGGTTCCTAACCCCTCCTTTGTCCCCTGGAGGGAGGAGGCTCTGTGTCCCTGTGCCTGTATTATACTCACAAACACACCCAGATGCCACATTTGCATACGCACAGCCCCCTCCTCTAGAGGGACACCTCTGTCTCTGGGAAGCAGACCCCAGCCACCCCCATGCATGGTACCAGTCCTTCACCCCCTGCCCCTGGGATGGCAGTGACCAGAGAAGAGCCCATTATTGGCTGTCACGTGTAGAGACTAGGAAGAGTGAGATGAAAAGCTACAGTACCTGGATTAACCTATCAGCCAGAGCAGCACTCTCCTACCCGGCGAGGGGGTTCCCAGCAACAGAGGGAGGAGGCAGAGCAGAAGGCACGGGGACAGGAGAGGGGGAGAGACAGACAAGAACCACTTGTCACTAATGCAGTGGACTATCTCTAGAAGCAGGGGAGATAGGAGTGAGACCCGAGAACCAGAGAACCAGCAGGAGAGGACCTGGAGGTAGATCAAAGCTAGAGCCAGCTCCTTCCAGGAGAGGGGTCTGTGTATGTGAGCTGAACCGAGAGGCGAGGGTGCCCACAACTGCCCTGTCTAGGTTCAGCCAGGCTTGGGCCAATTGGGAAAACTCAGAAAGTTTCATTTAGAGGCTGAACAAAATGGAGGTCTTGGGGCAAGGGCAATAAAATCTGCAGACAACCTGTGGTCAATGGAGGGTCAAGTGAAAATGAGGGTGGAGCAGGAAGTGGGGTCCTCCCACCTCCACTTCCATCTGTAAAAAAAAGTTTGGAGCTGGCCCTGGCTGGTGTGGCTCATCGAACTGCGTGCCAGCCTGAGAACCAAAGGGTCTCTGGTTCGATTCCCAGTCAGGGCACATGCCTGGGTTGTGGGCTAGGTCTCTAGTAGGTGGCGCACAAGGGGCGACCACACATTGATGTTTCTCTCCCTCTCTTTCTCCCTCCCTTCCCCTCTAAAAAATAAATAAATAAATAAATAAAATCTTTAAAAAAAAGTTTGGGGCCAGAATCAAGGTTGTGGTACCCCACAATGGAGCTGGTGGCAAGACTGCCCCCTACCCCTCCACTCCCATCTCCTTTCTTTTGAAGGCAAAATTACAGGATAGGTGGGGTGCTTTATGGCCCAGTTCCCACCACCACAGTCAAAGTAGCAGTTTTACCTCCTCCTCTCCTCCCGGGCAGCCCTGGAGAGCACTGGACACAAATGGGTTGCAGTGTTTTGCGGGTAACCAGGTTATAACTCAACCCTGAGCTCTACCTAAATTTTCCCTCAGCTCGATTATATGGCAGTTCAAATCTCAGTGGGGCGCATGGTGGGGCCTGGGCCTGGAGTAAGGGGATGGCTGGGCCTCTGGCTGCTGGGTCCTGCCTGGGGCCTGGAGGGTTCAGTGCCACAAGCTGATGGCCACACCCCCCTCACCTTCTCCAGGGTCTCAATCCGCTGTTTCAGGAGCCGGTTCTCCGTTCGAAGCCTCTATGTGGGAAGAGGGGAGAGCGCATCAGATCTTGCCTCCACTTCTGTACAGAGGTCTGTCCCCAAAGGGGCCAGAGTACCTCTGGGCAGGACAGACCCAGAGGCTTACATTCTGGGCCAGTGATCCCAGAAAACAGGGCCAAGCCCCATTCAGATGGCTCATTAGGTTTTGTTTTTTTTTTAAACAAGCCTTGGTTCGGTAAAAAATAATGTGAGTGCTTTCGTGGATACACACTGTGTGCAGGATGCATGCATGCCCTCTTTGGGGATGTTTCTATCCTATGCCTGGGCCTGCCCACCTCTCACAGGGCAAAAGCTTCTGCATTTTGGGAGAAGCTGCTATCAGACAGCCCCTACCACTCACTGCTTTGCCTCCAGCCCTAGGGTTCAATCTCAGTAGACAAACTCCTCTCAGAATTTGGGTCCAGGAAAAGGGGTCTTGCTGAACACCCATGCTTCCTTCAACTTGACAACTACATCTTTGTAACCTACTGACAGCCATCTAGCTGTGCCAGACAGTTGTCACTTCCCCCCCAGCTAGGGGGAGACCAGCTTCCTTGCTTTCACTTGCATACTGCCCTGGTGGATTCTGGTTAGATATTTGTGGTTTTAGGTTTCCCTACAGAAGGTGAGGTTTTCATATGCCTTGTATTTAGTCTCTACCTATGTGCACGTTAAGAAGTAGATACACAAACAGTTCCGATCAACAGATTAGTGAGGGTCCTGCTTCCCTGTGGATCACACAGAACATTTCCTGGTTTCTTCCAGGGAGAAAAAGGTGATGGAAACATCCAGAACATTCCTAGGAAGCAATTGGTCAGAGAGGTGCAGACTTAACTGATGTCCACTGACTCATGTCATGGATGGGGAAACTGATCAGAGGGGGACAGTGTCTTGCCTGAGCCTCCCAAGCTGTTTCAAAGCACAGTTCTTTGCCCCTCACAGTGATCTGGAATCCAGACTCTTGACCCATGACCTTTCGATTTCTCTGATGTCTCTTTGGCAGAAGCACAGCCATCCTTGGAGGATCTGGATGGACCCTACCGAAAACTCACCTCTCTCCTGCTTATTCAAAAGTGAAAATAGGAGAGAAAGAAAGAAAACAAGAACTATGGGGGGGGGTGCTATGTGCTAGTGGGACTTTGAAAAAAATTTTCTGTATTTTTGGTGCTTTGACATCCTGTGGCCTTGCTAATCCCGGAGAGACTGCCTCCAGGACTAGTTAATTCCTACAGATAGTAAACAACCTGCCTGCCAAAGCAAACCAGTCAATCCAGAGTGCCCCCCTTTCTTATTTAACTTTCACATACCAAGCCAATATTTCCCTTGTCCTAAATTGCCACAGGGCAACTAGGGACCACTCCTATAGCCCCTGGAATTATTCAAATTGGTCAATCCTGAACTCACTAAACTTGCCTACCCTGCTTTGCCCATGCCTTTGCTGGAAAACCACAATAAAGGCTGTGGCCCCTGCTCTCCCCCTTGATCCTGCTGTCTCCTGACAGACCCTGGTGCTTCCCCATGTGGCCTGCATGGCATGGCGGCCCTGTTTCTTGGGAACTGTGAGCAACAAACTCTTCTTTCAAAGGCAGTTGTCTCTGTGTCGTCCACCCTACCATACCTGGTTAAAACAAATCCCAGGTACATTTTAAAACAGGCTAAAGGTGAAAGAGCACAGGGCAGGACCAAGGGAGAAGGCCCTGCCTAAGTCCTCTAACACCTGTGCGGTGCTAAGGGTCTTCTTGTGGGAAATTTCCAGGCTGAGCATGTGGCTGAGGGTCTGCTGTGTACCTTCCTATTGCTAGGCCCTCAGAGTCACCAGATGGGAGCAGGCCCTTGTCTGTGTATGAGCAAGACATGTGCGCGTACGCACACATGCACACACACACACACACACACACACTTTTGGATGGGTGCATCAGTCAGGTTGCCACTCCTAAGAAAGACAGATGCTTAAAAATTCAGGACACAAAACTATTTCTGGAAGCCCTACAAACAGGGACAAATGATGCCCTCTCTCCCCCTCAGGTATGAGTGGCAGGTGACCTGAATTGTAATCTAGCTTCTGCCTCTGCCTTTCCCGAGGAGGTAGGGATGATGATAATGGTGGTGGTGATAATAATACTGATTTGAACAGCAGAGCAAGTGTCATTCCTATTGTGCAGAAGGGGACACTGAGAGGTGTCAGAGAGGTGAATTCACCTTCCCAGGCCACACAGCTGGTCTGTGGTAGAGCTGGGATTTCAACCCTCATCTGTGGGAATCCAGTCCCAGCCACTGTGGGATTCTGCCAGTCTGTAGACAGGACAGAGCAAGGCTGTGTTGGTGTTTGTGTTTATGTCTGTGCCTCTGTCCCCACTGGACTGGGGGCCCTCAATCTCTGCTGTGATTGACACAAAGTAGGTGCTCAATAAATGTTTGTTGAATGAATAATTAAAATCATGTTTGGAGGGATGAAAGCAGAGGATAAGAGAGGGTGGGAAGACTGGGTTCAGAGACTGTACACTCAGGAAACCCCTTGCGATATTGTGATTTATAGCAAGAAATATATATTTGGTCTTCCATGCAGTCCTGGTTCAGAGTGCCTAAAATCCTGGGAATTTCCTAAGTGAGGAGAGGGATAAAGGCGTCTTTTGTTATGTTAACGAGGTGACTTTGAAAAGCCCCTTGGTCACCTAAGGATGGGGACTGGTTGCCAGGGGACCAACCATGTGTCAGAGGGTTGGAACTTTCAGTTCTATCCCCACATCTCTGGGAAAGGGAGATGGATTGGAGGTTGAATCAGTCGCTGATGGCTGATGATGTAATCGATGATGCCTGTCTAATGAAACCCCATAAAACCTGACAGGATAAGGTTTAGAGCGCTTCCAGGTTGGTGAGTGGTTGGTGGTGCTGTGAGGGGGGTGCACATGGAGAGGGCGCCGGGGCTCTGTGCCCTTCCCCATCCAGGCCCGCGCATCTCCTCCATCAGGCTGTTCCTGACTTAGACCCTTTATAACAAAGCAGGGACCTAGCAAGTAACGTTTCTCTGAGTTCTGTGGGCCGCTCTAGCAAATTCATCGAATCCGAGGAGGGGATCACAGGAACCTGTGATCTACAGCCAGCTGGTTAGGAGCACAGGTGACAATCTGGACTTGAGACTGGTTTCTGAATGGGGAAGCAGCAGTCTTGTGGGACAGTGCCCTTAATCTGTGGGCTCTGACGCTCTCCCCAGGTAGATGGTGTCAGAATTGAGCTGAATTGTAGGACACCCAGCTGCTGTTGGAGAATTGCTTGGTGGTGTGGAGAGAAACCCACATAATGGAGTTGGTGACAGATTTGTACCACCAAACCTAGTAGAGCTGGTTGGCCAGGCACCAGGGGATCCAGGGACCATGGGTGAGTGCCATACCCTGGCTTGTCCTCCCAGCATCTGACCTCTGTCTGCCTCGGGGCTCCCCTCTTGTCCCTGGCCCTGGGGCTCCCACAATCGAGGGCAGCCTTCTTGATGTTCCCCCAGGCCCTCAGGCCCACAGCTGGTTGCCAGGGGACCCAACCACGTGTCAGAGTGTTGGAACTTCAGCACTTGGTTCCCTGGGGCTACAGCAATCTGCCCTGAACATTTTGCCCAGAGCACTTTCTAGTGCGCATGCTCTATACTTACTGGTTCACTGACTATCTCCCCACTGCAATGGGAGCCCCATAAAGGTAGGTCTACCTTGAGCACTGCTGGGTCCCCAACACCAGGTGGGTCCTCAGACTGGTTGGGTAGTGAGTGAGGGGCAGCTGGCAGAGGGACACCCCCAGAGCCTAAGGCTAGTATGGGGTGCCTGGTGTATTGGGCAGGGCAGCCCCTAGTGCCTGCCTGCCTCTTGCGTGGGGAGGGGCACTCTCAAGGGCATCCGGTCCCTGTCCTCCTCCCCAGGGACTCACTTTGATCTCGATCTGCTCCTCCATCTCCTTACTCTTCATGGCAGCGTATTCCTTCTCGAGCCTGCAGAGGAGAAGGCGGAGATAGACCTTGTCCCACCCTCAGAGACCCCTTTCCTGCAAGCACCCCGGCTGTCAGGTACTGACCTCTTCATCTTCTTAGGGTTGTACTTGACCTGGTAAGCCTTGAGGATCAGCTTGTCTGGGCAGCTGTCGAACTGATGGGGGATCACCCTCTGGAAGTACTGTGGGGACACAGATGGTCAGTGACTGTGGGAGGTGGGGAGGGGGGAGTGGAGACCCTGCTGTGCCTGCTGTTCTGGAGGAGGGCCTGGGTGCTCCAGGAGGGAGGGTGGGAGCAGGTTTGCCTGGGGTGTCACCATGTACCCAGGGCAGTGCCCAACCTGCCTGTGGTGGGTGCTCTGTCATTGTGCAGCAAGTGAGTACGAGAAGCAGGCACCTGAGGAGAAGCCACCTGCACCCAGGACTTCAGTTTGCAGGGGAAAAGCTCCTGAGGGCAAAGCCCCAGGGGTGGCTTGAGGTGGGGTCTGAGCATGGGGCACCTTCATGGAAGAAGGGGGAGGCACGCTGTACCCCATGGCAGTCAGAGGAGACTGAAGAGGTCCTAGAATTGGGGCAGCAAGGAGCAACCTGGAGGGAAGACCCCTCAGTGGTCCACCTATTTGCCTGGGGCCCCCCAAGGCCTCCACAAAGGGTTAAGTGTGAGCCACCAGTGGACACAGCTTGCTGTTGGTTGGGGCCAGGCTGGCTCCTGCTCCCCAGCCCAGCCGGCCCCCTCTGGCAGCTGGAGACAATGAACACTCGTGTTTGTGGACACAACCGTGGCCTTTGTGTATTCTTCCCTGAAGTACCAGCTGGAGGACACTGGGAGGGGACAGGGCCTGCATGGGGGAACATGGCGGTGAGAAGCAGGCAGGAAAGCCAGGGGGGCGGGGAAGGCCAGACCCCTCACTCCCTCCTGTGCCCTTACTAGGCCCAGTTGCTGGGGCCAACAACTGCACCCAAGGCCTTGTGGTTGGGCTAGTATAACTATTTGCCACAAAGGCTTTGAGGGACACAAAGCTGGGGCACGAGGGAGGGGATGGGATATTCCAGAGCCAGGGCCTGGGCCTTCCTCTCTCCCTGCTGCCAGGCTGCTGGCCCTGGACTGTGTCTGGCAGAGCCTGGGGCTCCTTAGGGCCCACCCTGGTCCTCCACAGAGGCCTCAGGGGTCACAGGGGACAGGAAAGGATCAGGCTGCTCAGAGCTCCAGGCCTTCTCATTTCACAGGAGGATTCACCTGCCTAGGTGCCCCTGCTGGGGGTTGGCAACCCTACCTTGCCCTGGGCCCCTGACCCACCTGAGACATGCCCTCCATGTCCAGCTGCATCAGCTCCACCTGGTTCACCTGCAGCAGGGCGAGGCCCACCCTGAATACGATCTCCAGGCCCTGCAAAGGTGGTGGTGACAGTGCTTCTCTGGTCCTGCTCTTCCAGGAAGCTCTCTGACTCCTCCCCAAGCCCCGGCCTTTTCCTGGCCGGTATTTATTTCCAGTGTGGGGCTTTTGGGAGAGGAAGGGGCTGAAGGGGTCCTGACCTCATACATGAAAATGTCGAAGACACGAGTGGCGACGGACAGTGGGAAGGTGGTCAGGAAGAGTGTGAGGAACCAGGATGAGGCGTACATGGATGTGTGGAAGCTCTGGGAGCGGAAGTGGGTGTTCAGGTCCGGGAGCTGCTCCTGAGGGTAGGGGGAGGAGGCCAGGGCTGTGAGGCCAGCACCAGGCACAGCTGTCCATGCCCACAGGCTCCCCTGCCTTCAGGAAGCCTTCCCTGATCTGCCCTTGGCTCCCTTCCTCTGTGTGCCCTTGGCACTGTATTTGGGTGAGGCTGAAGCATCCCAGAACACTGAGTAGCATGAGGTGGGGACACAGGCAGGGGTGGCAGGAGTAGCAGCAGCTCATGGGTGCTGGGTGTGCACCCTGGGCAGGAACTGGCCTGACGGCTCTCCTCCCGGCTCATTGGATCCTCATGACCAGCCGACAGGGAGCTCCTGAGGCTTGGGGTGGGTTTGCATAACTCCTCAAGGCCACCCAGACAGTGACAGGTGGGCATGGCATGAGCCTACTGCAGCTTAACCTGTATTCAATAACTTGCCAGTTGCTGTGTCTCCCCACAGCCTCCTCACGATGCTCTGTGCCCAGCAAAGCTCAGGGGATGCCAGTCTTATTGGCCTGAACTTCAGACTGCTGAAAAGTGACAGAAACTGGGGAAAGAGGCTGAGGAAAGTGTTAGGACCCCCTGGATGTCCTTCACTGGCAGAGGAACTCTGGCAACCCCCTCCCCATAACCTGCCCTAGGCTTCCCTGCAGACCCAGGGGCTCCGTGGTGCTGTCTAGCTACTTTGCTGTGGGAGCTTGCAGCTACCCCACCTGGGCGGGGCCACTTCTCTGCAGGCTCTGCCACTGCTTGTTGGCACTACTGGGTCTCCTCAATCAATAGTACCTCCCAGTCCTCCAGGCCTGAGTAGTGGGGCTTTCATGACCAGGCTCATCCCAGGGTTCATCTCCTATCCTCCTCCACCTCCTACTCCCAGCTGCTGTGCAGTGTCACAGCCCCGACTGTGACAGGCTTCGGAGCAGGCCAGGTGTGTGTGTGTGTGCATGTGTATGTGCATGTGCATGTTCTTCGCTTGCATGCACCCGCTCTGCCTCCCAGCCATGAGCAGCCCCTGTGGGGCTGCTGTTTATCAACAGAAAGATCTGCAGCTCATCAAGGGCAGGCAGACAACACTTTCCCTCCTTCTGCCACCCTAGGAGTAGACAGGAGGGCTGTGGGTGTGTCTGGCAAGAGCCAGCCTGACCCTTCTGCCCTGGGGCTCTGGGAGCCCAGAGCACTCAGGAGCCCCCACCATAAATGGCTGGCCTTGCCCTGCCCTGGAAGTGTGCCTGGGGACAGTGCCATATGGCCCCCTGGGGACTAGAGCCCCTTTCTGAGCTGGGACATCCAAACTTGATTTTTCAGCCCTGGAATTTTCAGTCAAAGAGACCCACTGGGACGGCCTAGGTTGGTGCCCATGGCTGTGCACTGCAGAGGAGTGGGAGGTGCAGGGCCACCCTGGTCCCGCTCACCTGCAGCATGTACTCGAACTGGTAGATGCAGAGCCCCAGCTCTGCCATGCTGGGCTTGAAGAGCTCCCGAAGGCGGTACTCCTGCATCAACCGCACAAAGACGCAGAAGGCCTCCTCCTCAGGCATCTGGGGATGGGCAGGCCGGCAGGGGCTGTGAGTGTGGGAGGGGTAGGAGGGGACACTTGCTGCTCCTCTCATGTCCCCAGATACTGTGCTTGGCCTGTTTCTGTTCTCTTTACGTCTATTGAATGTGGACTGTGTGGGCTGCCTGAACTCTCACAATAAACTTCTGGTCACCCTTGTTTACTGATGGGAAACCTCCTGAGGCTGAAGTCACTTGCCAAAGGCTACTTGGCAGGGACCGGTGGAGCTGAGACTTGAGCCCCTGGTCTGGCCACCTCCAGAGCCCATGGTTGGGACATTCTCAGTCCACTCCCAGCATCTCTGTTCTCTTCTTCCTAAGTCTCCTGGATTCTCTGGACAAAACCCTCAGCCCCATAAACTCCACACTGGTCAACTTAAGTTCCCCCCAGAGTTCCCTGTCCAGCCCTGGGAGGTGACTGAGTAGGACAGCCTGCCCCTCCATCCCCTGAACAGTACAATAGACAGGACAGGCAGTCAGCCCCTCTGTACTCTCCCACTGGGGGTTTGGCCTTGGGACTGTCAGAGGTTACAGGTGGAGGAGGATGGAGACTCTGACTGTAGAACACTGGATGGAGGGTTATATTCTACTTCTGTCCACCTCCTGGATGCAGAGCCCAGATGGGCTGGCCCCTGCCATAGCCCAGCCCCTGCCACCTACCTGCATGAGGAGCAGGCCCACGATGAAGGCGCTGCCCTGGCAGTAGCCCACCTCCCGGTCCACCAGAGAGTATGCCTGCAAGGAGACGTCAGCATCAGGGCAGTGTCCTGCCAGGATCCTGCCAGGGCAGTGACAGCAGGCAATGTGGACAGTGCTTGTTCATGTGGGGTGAGGGATCCTGGATGGTGGGGGTGGGCTCACCTTCATGACATTGAAGAGGACCTCCTGGCCCAGGCTGTCCTGGCCCTTGAAGAACTCATGCTCTGGGTAGGTGCGGGCAATGTCCCTGCGGATCAGCTTCTCACACGGTGAGGACATCTTGAGCAGCTCTGAGTACTGGTTCTTGACTGGCATGTTTGTGGCACTGCACAGGAGCTGCCACACGATAGCCCGGAAGTGGTGCGGGATGCCCTTGTGGATCAGCTCCTGGGGACGGGGTGGGCAGCAGGAGGCCAGGCTGGACACTGTCCCAGTGCAGCCTCCTCACAGCTACCCAGTCCAGTCCCCAAGACGAGGCTTGCCCATGACATGCATGTGGCCCAGAGCTCAGCTGCATCTTTGCACTGCAGACACTGCTTCAGGTACTAACCCCAGTCTGTTGTAGAACACAGTGGGGCAGGAAACAAATGGGTCCCTGAGATGTCAGTGTGATAGCTACTTACCTGGCCAGACCTCTCTCCCCTCTCCCCCTGGCAAAGCCCTCTGAAAGTGCCCGCACATCTTCACTTCTGTCCCTCTGCCCGGGCTGGGGCCCTGTCCTTGCTGGCTGCCCAGCTGCCCACCCACCTCCACCGTCCCCACCACCTTAAGTAGCTTCTCCTTCCTGCGCCGCCACTCCTCCCACTCGTTGGCAATTCGGCCCCACAGGATCCATGTGTCCTCCTCCAGGTGGCTCAGGTTGGAGGAGGCTGAGGAGCTGGACACCAGCGAGGAGCCACTGTTTCGCCGGGAGCCATTCATGGAGCGCATGGACTTGGAATCAGCCTCCAGGAGCCTAGGCAGACAGGCCGGTAGAAGCAGGTCCGGGCTGCAGGCACCTCCCACCCAGATCTCTAGGCTTCAGTGACTCCCTGGGGACATGTGGCTGCTGAGGAGCCTGGCCCCTCCTCCTGTAGATTCCAGAGGCCACCAGGGATTGGGTCTAAGTTGTTCTTGCTGTGTGGCACTTGTTGAGTGACGTTGACCAGAGCCCTAAGCTCTCTGAACTGTGGTCCTTGGGTCCTTGCAGAAGCTGCCATTTGTTTGTCCCATTCTGTGCCCACTGGGCTGAGAAGCATGTGGGTTAACTCACTGAGTCTTGTACCACCCCTGAAGGGCAGGTTTTTGTTAAGATCCATGTTTTATAGATGAGGCGCGGAGAGGGTGAGCTGCTCGCTGGAAGCACCTAGCTAGGGAGAAGCTGTATGAAGCCTGGTGCTTTGACAGCCAGGCCCTGGCCGGCTCTGGAGGGTCTGGCCCTCCCAGGGCTCCCTAAATCCTAGAGATAAGGACTCTCCTCCCACTGTGTCTTTCATGTGCAAATCACCAAATCCAGAACCCACAAAACTACCACCCCTCCTTTATCAGGCTCTCACACTCAGGGCCACCATCTCTATGTCCTGATCACCACAGGGCCAGGTGCCAGGCAACCAGAGCCACCCCTATGCCTCAGAGCCTGTAGAATTATTCCAACTAGCCCAACCCAGGCCTACTTACTCTACCTCGCCCATTGCTTCTCTTCAAAACCACAATGGAGGTGCCCCCTTCTGACTGACCCTTGTGCCTCCCCATGTGGCCTGCATGGTGTGCCCTGCCTCCTGCTTCTAGGGAACTGTGAGTGACAAACTATCTTCTCAATGGCAGTCCTTTCCTGATCTGCTGACCTTGCCATAGCTGAATGATAATGAATCTATGTTTTATTTTTTAATATTTGAGAGATTTTCCTTTAATTCAGAGTTATAGTTTGGGAGAAAAGGGGTAAGTTTTGGAAATAAGAAAACATAATTGATGAAAATTCTAATTACAATTAAGTTAATAGTAATTTTATAGTAATTTTAAAATTATTTTATAGTAATAGTAATTTTTATACAAACTTATCTTGCTATATGAAAAAGGAAAAGGACAAGTCATATTACAGATTCACCTCAAAAGCTCAAAAACCATGACTTGAAAGTTCTTTCAATTGTTGCCTCTGTTCTACTAGAAAGGTTCACTAAGCACACACTGAGAAAGTGTTGCTATTTTTAGTCACCTTTCATTTAATAAACATTCCTACTCATGAATATAATCGTTATTCTTCTACACCACTATGGAAAATGAAAAGTACTTACATGCCAAAGGAGGAAAGCTAGAGCAGATTTAAAGGGCTTCAAGGAGTATGTGACTGTTAAGCACCAATAGGACTCCTTTTTTAAAATTGTTGTTTTTCCAATTAGTTTACATTCAATATTATTTTGTATTAATTTCAGGTGTACAGCATAGTGATTAGACACGTATATACTTCAGAAAGTGTTCCACCCAAAATTTCCAGTCCCCACCTGGCACCACACACAGTTGTCACAGCATTACTGACTGTATTTGCTGTGCTGCACTTTACCTCCCCATGACTACTTGGAACTATCGATCTGTACTTCTCTATCCCTTCATCCTTTTCACCCAGTTCCCCAAACCCCCTCCATCTGGCAACCATCAGATGCTCTCTGTATCTATGTGTCTGTTTCTATTTTGTTTGTTTACATTGTTCATTAGATTCCACATATAAGTGAAATCATATGGTATTTGTCTTTTTCTGACTGGCTTATTTCACTTTGCACAATACCCTTTAGGTTCATCCATGCAGTTGCAAATGGTAAGATTTCACTCTGTTTAATGGCTGAATCATATTCCATTGTGTAAATGTACCACAGCTTTTTTATTCACGCACCTATTGATGGGCATTTGGGCTGCTTCTAAATCTCGGGTACTGTAAATAACACTGCAGTGAACACAGTGGTGCATACATTCTTTCAAATTAGTGTTTTGGGAATAAACCTGCATTTTAAAGCAAGGGGAGGGCCAGAGGAAAAAGGTGGGAAGCCTGACTCCAGAGTCAGAGGCTGGACTTTTCTGTCCAACAAAGGCTTGAGAAACATGGCCAGGTTCACAGATGGACTCTGCCTCTAGAAACCTTGGTCTCCTCACTTGAATGGGGAGCTTTCCGCTCACCTGGGGTTAGGAGGATGACATTGCCTCTGGTGGGGGCCATGACTTTGCCCAAGGCCACACTCAGAAACTTCTGTTTGGGGCCCAGGCTATACCATGCACCCCCTCTTTCATCCTCTGGCTCCAACTCACCGGTTCTGTTCTTCGAGCTTGGCCAGCAGCTCCAGCTCATCAGGGCTGAGGTTCTCAGAGTCAGAAGTGGGGGAGCAGGTGGGGGCTGACAGGGCTTCCTGGGATGAGGAGTCAGGGCTCAGAGTGGGGCTTGCCATGGTGGGCAGGCTCATCAGCTGCAAGCAGCACCAGGTCACAGCTCTGTCTGGGGGCCGGAGACACAGATGGTCAGCACTGGGTAGGGTCTCCACCCCATCCTGCCGGCTCTAGGCTACTGAGCCTTCTGCTCACCGAAGAACATTTCCTCACTCTGGGCTCCCACTTCTGGTTTGTACACTTGGTGCACCCCTCGTTCCCACGCACCCCAGCCCAGCTGACAGCTGCACCAGCACCTTCTACTCAAGATGCTGGCTACCGGGACCCCTGCCTGTGTCCTCCAGATGCCTGGACAGAGACAGTAGGAACACAACAGGGCCCTAGCTATCATGCTGTCCAAGGGCATGAAGGCCAAGTCTCCAGTTACTCAGGACCCCTGCTGGGGCCTTGAGGTACAGCAGCCCCTGCTTTGGTGGCCCTTCCTGACAGCCTTGTTGCCTGTCCCCTACTGTGGCCTGCCCTGGGAGGCCTGTCTCAGCATCTGACCTTCCCTGTCTCATCAACCAAAGTGGGCTGCTGGCACATCCAGAAGCAGTTATTCTCTACTGTTAATTGTCTGGTGCTGCCAATTGCCAGAAGAGTGGACTCCTCTTTGGCTGGGAAGCCAGGGACACATCAAAGTGCTGGGCATCTATACCCTGGCGGACACAGAGTGAGAGCTACAGACTCTGACTGGTACCCTAATCTTGGCCTGCCATGTGTCTGGCAGGTGTTGGCCCTATTCTTCCTGGGTGTGGTCTGGCCCTTCCCTCCTGGGGGGCTCCAAGGACACTGGCCTCTCACCTCCTGCCAGTTGCCTTCCATGAGAGGCAGCTTGGCACCATTCCTAAAGTTGAGGCTCCGGACTCAGACAGACCTGTGCCTAAAGTGTGGCACCGCCTCAACCAGCTGTATGGCCTTGAGCCAGGCACTTAGCTTCCCTGAGTCTCCAGTGACCTCAGAGGGTAACTGTGAGAACTGAGCATGCTACTGCAGGCGACGTATGAGAGCAGTACCTGATACTTAGTGGTCACTCCACAAACATCAGCCATTGCTACCCATCCTGGGGCCAGGGCTGAAGGCTAGCCAGGGCTTTGGGGCTCTGTTTTGCCTGGTGCAGGATACCTGCAGGGGTTGGCATTCCCTTGTAGGAGCTTCTAGGGGTCAGAAACAGCTAGGAAAGGGAAGGCCACTAGGAGCTGGGGATGGCATTCCTTCTACTCAGCCATGCTGCTTCTGGTGAGCTCAGGTTAGCACAAAGGGTCTAAGAAGATTGGAACCCCAGGGTTATGGAAGCAGGAAGAAAGTCCTGCTCCCCACCCACCACCACTGTGGGAGGCTTCTTTATGCCTACCCCTTCCCCTGCATGCTCTGTACCAGGAGTCCACCGTGTGCCCTTGGACCCCACCTGACCTGGCTCTGATAGCTCAGCATGCATAGGGGCCCACGCCCAGTCCCTGAAGAGGGAGAAACTAGTCCTCTAGGAGCAGGGGGATAGTGACAGGATGAGAGAAGACCCTTTCATACTTGCCTTGCCACCTCAGATCACTAGGCACCTTCCTGCAGCCTGGACTTAGTTCTCAGCCAACACCCAAGGGCTGGCTAGACTTGACCCTGGCTATGCACTTGATTCTGGCCTTCTTCCCCCATGCTGCCCTGTCATGGTGGGGTGCCATTTATCTTTCACCTTGGGGGTCCAGAACCCTCCTTTCCCAGGGCCACTGGTTCCGTCTCTGGTTCCTGAGGGCCCTCCTAGTCTGTGGGGTGCCGAGGGCGCTGGCTTTTGGTGAGTGGTACAAACTCTAGGTGGTGGCTCCTGGCAGAAGCAGAAGACCTTTCCACCTCATTGCCTGGCTGGCCAGGGACAGCCTGCTCCAAAGATCAAGCCATGTGCACCACCTAGCCAGGAGTTAATCATTCCTGAGAGAAGGGCAGTGGGGGCTGCTCCAGGGCCTCCTGTAGAGTCAAAACAGTCTGTGGACAAGTGCTGATCTGGAAGGATCTCTCTGGGTGGGGAAGGGCTGGAAAGGCATCATGGGTTTCCCAGCCTCAGGGTTGAGAGATGGGGAGGTGAGGATCAGCATCTCAGAAGCACAGCTGGATTTGGGGCTTCACAGAGAGCTCACATGTGGCCAGGGTCATGACCTAAGACCACTCTCTTCTTGCTGAGACCAGAGGATCCAAGCCTTAGAGCACATTGGCCCACCTCCTCCCTTAAAGAGCACGAGAGAATGGTTCAGTTCTGAGTTTCTGGTAAAAAACAAACAAAAAACACACACAAAAAAACAGGAGCCACCAGCTAAGCAAAGCGTGTTCAGCTGTCTATCGTACAGTGATGTGTATTTCGTTCAGGACATAAAATTGACTCGATGCACAGGGCTGGAATTTGCAGACTGACAGGAAGAAACTTTTAGTCCCTCATGAACTTTCTCTTGACCCATCTCCAGACTCCCTATAAACACTGCTTTGCCCTAGAAGCCATATCCTGATGGATGTACACACACTCACGCACATAGTCATACAGGCAGACACACTCCACACAATTTACACACTCAGAAATACAGGCAGACACACACTCATATACACTCACACATACACACCGTCTCACACCCATAGACACCCATGCATACTTTCTGCACCTCGCCATCCTTAGAATCAAGTAGATTGGGATAGACGCTGCTTGCTTTGTGGGCAGTCCCGCCTTCCTCTCCAGAGTGCCACGACTCTTACTGGCACGGCCATTTCTTCCCTGGCACTCACTGGGGGCCAGGCACTGTTCTAGACATGGGAAATGGAGTAGAACAAGGTGATGAGAACACAACTCCACAGGGCACTCACCCTCCCCTCCTGGCTGGACAGGCTCAGAGATGCAGAGACAGGCGGCTCCCCTCCAGGGCTGAGGGGCTATGCCTCTAAAGTCCACACACAGGACCCCTCTTAGTCTGGGATCCTAGCCTCTCAACATCCCCAACTTCAAAGCCCTTTGCCTCTGCTGTACCTTAGCCACCCGAAAGGGGATCCTGGTTCCTGCAGGGTAGGCCACGAGCCACCTAACCCTGCTCCTGCTGCTACCACCATCCACCTCACCCCCGTAGGGTGGCCCATGGTTTAGGAAGCTGAGCCAAGAAAGAGGGTGGGAAGAGACTCTGCTGGTGAACTGGGGCAGGGAGTGTGGGGGCAAAGTCCAGATGCTGGACATCTCCCGCTCCTTCTCCCTCTCCTTCTCAGGGGCATTTGGACGCTGTCAGTCATGCCTCCTCTTTCTTGAAGTCTTCCCCCATCTAGTTTCCAAGAGGCTAGGCTCCTAGCCCTCCTGCTTCTCTGCCCAGGGCTTCTCAGCCTCCCATATGGTGCCTGTTTCTCTGTAAGCTTTGCCTCGGCTCTTGGCCCTTCATGCCCTTGGTGATTCCACTCTCACATCTTAAACAACCAAATATATGTCAGAGATTGTGACACCTCCGTCCTCGGCTTTCCCTTTCTCCTGAGCACCAGCCAAGATCACCGATTGGCTCCCGAACATCTCTATCAGACCCCTGGCCAGGGCAGGAATCACCATTGTCTGGGTTCCTGCTGAACCGGGTACAACTTAAGAGTCAAGAAATATTTGAGGAATTGAACCAACCTGCCCACCCACCAATATTTACTGGGTGCCTGCAGGTGTTAGGTACCAGGCTGAGTACTGAAGGCTAGTGAGCAAAGGGACAGCCCCTCCTCTCACCCAGAGCATACAGGGGAAGAGACCAACAAATGGTCATCCAAACTTTCTACTACAGATTAGACAAGTATTCAGAATAAAAGAAGGCAGAGTGGAAAACAGTCTAGCATTTCCTCAAAAAGTTCAACCAACTTACCATATGACCCAGCAATTGTACTCCTAGGTGTCTACCCAAGAGAATGGAAGACACACATCCACACGAAAACTTGTACACGACTGTTCACAGCAGCATTATTCGCACAAGGCAACAAGTGGAAACAACCCAAATGTCCATAGATGGATGAATGGATACACAAAATGTGGTCCATCCATATAATAGAATTATTCAGCCATTAAAATGAAGGAAGCTCTGATATGTTCCACAACATGCAAAAATGTGAAGACGTGATACACAGTGAAAGGGGCCAGACACAAAAGACCGCAAGTGACATGACTCCATTTACATGAAATGTCCAGAAGCCCGGGGGCAGGGCAGTGGGAGGAATGGGGGAGAAACTGCTAATGGGATTTCTTTTGGGGGCAATGAAGTGTTCTGGAATTAGTGGTGGTGGTTGCACCACTTTGTGGATATACTAAGAACCACTGAATTGTTCATTTTAAAAGGGTGACTTTTATGTTATATGAACTATATATACCTCAGTTAAGAAAAGGTAAGGGATGGGGTGGGCTGGCAGAGGAAGCTCGTACAGAAGCAGTGGGGAAGTGTGGCTGCAACTCCAGAAGTGAAAGTGACTAGGCAGTTCTGCAGCAGCCAGAACCCCACAGGGCCTTGTGGAAGAAGGAAGGAACCCTACCAGGCTTGCATTTTAGGAAAACCCTCCTTGCCTCCAGTGGGGAGATGTTCCTCCTCCAAGTTAGCTCTCTCCTGACTAAAGCCAGCCCCTCCTCCTACTGCGAGTGGGCCTTCTTGAGCCCATGATGCTGCCATCTATTGGCCCAGGCTAGGCTTGGTACCCTCCTGGTGCTTGCTCCAAACCCTTTGGCCACTCCCTACTATGGAGCTCAAACATTTTTGCACTGTGCACACAGCCCTACCAAGCTCACATCCTCATCCCTCTACACTCAGCCCATCCGGAGCACCTCCTTCTTTCTGCCTGTCTTTGCACATGCTGTTCTTTCTGCTTGGAAAGGCATTCTTCAAGACTTGGTTTAAGTTTTTTTTCTGTGAAATCTTTCCTGTCAATATCCTGCCTCCAGTGTCCTGGCTCACTTCTCTCTTTCTGAAAATACCTATCCTCTACATCCCAGCCCAAGACATATTGTCTGGCAGTTATACACTTCTGCACAGGCCTGCCTGCTCTACCGAGTCATGAAAATTCTTAGTGCAAGGGTCTGTTTCTTAAATTTTCTACTCCAAGCCCATAATGCAGCATCTGGCATTTTGTTAGGTGCTCAATAAATGTTGGCTAAATAAATGAAAACAAAAATTTCTATGCTGCTCAGCCAGGTGTTCAAGGTCAACATTGACAAGTAGTAAGTCATGCTGAGAGCATGTGTCCTTGATAGGATGAGAAGGGCACTTCACCCCTGTGCCTTTCTCCCCAAAACACATCACCCCAGTTTAACTATGAGGAAAATGTGTGACAAATCCAGAATTTTAGAAAGTTCCTGACCAGTCCTCCTCAAAACTGTCAAGGTCATCAAAACAAGGAAAGTCTGAGAAACTGTTCTAGCCAAGAGGAGCCTAAGCAGATGTGATGATGAAATGTCACGTGGGACCCAGGATGGGGTCCTGGAACAGAGAAAGGATATTAGGGAAAAACTAAGGAGATATAAATAAAGTGCAGGTTGTAGTTAATGATAATGTAGCAATGTTGGCCCATTAATTATAACAAAGGTACCAGACTAACCTGGGATGTTATTGGTTGTGGGGTCTGCGGGAACTCTCTATACTGTCTTCTCAATTTTTCTGTAAATCTAAAACTGTTCTAAAAAAATAAAGTCTACTTTAAACATAAAAAAGCGAGTCTATATTGGTGTAGACAGAAAAGTAAAGGATAGTTCGAACGTATGAAAGGTGTTACCTTGAGCAGAAGGTCACTCAAAGGATCCCTCAATTAGGCTGTAGGGGAGGAAAAATTCAAACTTGGATTTCTAACTCCTGAACCTTTGTCCTGTAATGATCTGCTATGCTGCCACTCTCTCTGCCTTCTTTTACTTTAGAAATAATATATGTGAGGCACTGAGTGTAGTGGGCAGTCATTATTTTTTAACAGGGAGAGCGTGTAAGAGCCATCTTTCAGAGTTTGGTATTTTCAAAGGCAAGAATAAAGGCCCCAAAGTTCCCTTTAATTCTGGCTCCCTTGTCCCCTCCCCCTGTTTTCTGATCCTCCACCTCTAATGATTATGGGAACACAGAGTCATTTCTAAATCTGAAGCCTTGAAAGATGCTAGCTGACCCCATTTGCCCAGCAGACCACCATTGCCCTGCCTGGCTCCAACTCTGGGGAAAATGGCCTGGTGTCTCAGGTAACTTTTTTTTGGCAAGGAGTGGATAACTGATGGGCCAGCTGCCCCTTGGGTAACAAGGACAGCAGTTAGAATTCAGAGGTCACTACCTGCCCTCTTCGTATCCAGTTCTAGCTGCTCCACCATGTTATCCTGGGCGTTTCCACATCCATGTATCATGGCTGTGTATGTGGCTAACTGATCCCAGACCTCCCGGCTTCCTGTGAGAACTTCAGAGCCTGGGTTCAAATCCTTCCTTTACCACTTTCTATCTGTGATCTTGGATACGATGCATTTTGCCTCAGTTTCTTCATCTAGAAACAGATCTAATAACAGCAACTGCTTCACAGGTTTAAAAAAATTTTTTTAAATTGACTTGAGAGAGAGAGAAACGTCACTTTGTTGTTCCACTTTTTTATGCATTCACTGGTTGATTCTTGTGTATGCCCTGACAGGAGATCAAACCCGCAACCTTGTATTGGGACGATGCTTTGACCAACTGAGCTACCTGGCCAGGGCTACTTCACAGGCATTGTTAGAATACCTAAGCAAAAACTGGTCAAGTGATTGAGACAGGAGCTGGCCGATGATGTTTATTCCTGCTGGGGAGAAAGTCCCATGAGAACAGGGTCTGTCCCGCCTATTACTGGATCAAGGCATCTAGTGTGCTGTCAGGCACCCAACGTTTGTTGGTCAATAAACAAACCTCCCCTCCTCAGTAGGCCTAGCCCCTATGTGGTGACCCTGTTTAAACATTAAACTCAATAAAACTATAATCATTGTTATTGATAATAATTGCAACAGCAGCAAATACCTTCGGGCTAAAATCTGAGGGGGGACCATTACAACCCGTGGAGTCCCTTCTGACCTAAAAAAAAATGTTTACTACTTTGTATTGTCACCAGCTTACTTTCTGTCACCAAAACAGGTTCATTCCTAGCAAATCTCTCATTTTCTTAACATCTACGGTCCCTGAGAATAACAAAGGAAAAAATGTAAAGCCCTCATGTAAATCCCTTCCAGGAACAGATGAATAAAAGAAGCACCATCTTGTGAAGGTTCTTGACTCTTCAAGGCCAAAGTGGTATTCCTGCTACAAAGGCTCACTGGTGGGGGGAGGGGGTGGGGGCTGCCCTCCCTTTGGAAACTCTCCAAGGCTGACGATGGACCTCTTTCTGTGGAAGAGCTCCAGGCCCTTTTTCAAAAGCAAATGAGTAGAGAAGACTGTCAGCTTCTAAAACCAAGTATTTACTGAGCATCTCCTATGTGCCCTAGATTCAACCGTGAGCAGCTATGTGCCCTGCCCTTGTGGGGCTCACTGGCTGGTGTGAGAAAAAGACACCAATAAAACAATCTCACAAACACATCCAGTGCACTGAGAAGTGGAAGAGAAGTGTAGTAAGTCAATCTCTTCCTAGCTCTGGTGGGTTAATTCTCCTAACTCCCTTCCTTCCACTGTCTCCTTTTGGCTCCTAGAGCACGTTCGCTGCAGATTTCCCTGGGTGGTGGGGTTTGCTGCCTTTCTGAGTGCTTCCATCTATGGATCGCTATGACCAGGGAGTGTCCTGGTGTGTGCCCTGTGAATCGCCTTTGAAACAGGAAGGTTTATGGGATGAGGCCCACCAAAGTGGCACGCTTCCCTGAATGTACCACGCTTGCTCCTGCTTGCTGGGCCTCTGTCCAAGCACTCTGGCTGCCTGGAACACTCCATACATCATCCCTGCTCCACTTTCCCTGACACCCCAGAAATGCACAGGGCCCTTTCCTGTGCTCCCACAGCAGCATGCCATACATAATTCTGTCTCATGCTTCCACACAGGAAGATGTGATGGTAAGGGCACAGTGCCAGAATCCCAGTACCTCCAGGTTGTCTGGAGGATTAAATGAGATACTATGCAAATGGTGCCTGGCATAGGGCCTAGCATGTGGCATGGGCCTGATCTGTGTGCACTACCGTTACCACCTCATCTCACCATGTAGAGAGGGTCCTTAGATGCAGAGCAGGTACCACCTTTGACATTCTTTCAGACCCTGGAATCTAACTTGATTCCTAGTGTGGGGCTTCCCCCAGAACAATCATCTATATTTTGCATGAGGAAGTTGAGATCACCTGCCCACTTGGCTCCTCCACCCATCAAAGCACATTCACAAAGACGCAAACCTGTACCCCAGTCTAGGTTTAAAGTGCATCAATATTGTTCATAAGCCCTCCCGGGGAGCCTTCTTGTGTTTTCCTGAGGACTTCACAGTCTCTCCTGGGGAACCCTCTGACCCCACTGCACCCACAGAAGGCCCCACCCTGGGGAGGCTTGTGGATTGTTTCTTGTTGCCTCATGACCTTCAACAGTCTTCATTTACTTTCTCCCTTCAGCAAGTGGGCAGAACAAACCTCTCCCTACCCAGCGTCAGAGGTCCATTGTGGGTGGGGGTGGGGATGGGCACTGCCAACAAGCAGGCTCCCTACTGCCCTCTGTCTCCCAACACAATAGACCATCTCTCATCCCTGATTCAAGCCGGCTTCCTGTGGGGCAGCTTGGCCACAGAGAGACAGTCATTATCTAGTGATGTATCAACTAAGTACAACCAGGGTACAGGGTGGCTAGTGATTCTGTTAACACTCTTAGATGGGCAAGTGCCCTGCTGGACTCCATTGACTCCTACATGGTGCCCAGGGGATATTCAAAGCCACATCCTAACTTCAATGGCTCCCCTGCAGTACAAACTACTGTTCTAAGAATTTATCCCTCCCCCATTTTCCAGATGGAGAAGTTGAGGCCCTAAACCAAGATGTGCTTTTTTCCAGGCCATCCAGAATCCACTGGTGAATATCCACAAAGAAGCCTGGTCCTGTTTACCTAGGATTTGCTAGGGATGCTCAAAGGAGCGAAGACAGGCAGTGCTGGGACTAGACTGATCTGGAATCCATATAGGGGGACCCGCGGGGCTCCTCCTTACTCCCTGCAGTCTGGCCATGTCAGCTTGCCTGTTCTGTTATCTTCTCTCCTCTCTCATCTCATCTCACTCCTGTGCCAGGGCCAAGCCAACTGAAGTTCCTTTCAAACGACCAGCAGTCAACAGAAGCTCAGGGGAACCCACAGGTTGGGCCCAAGGGTGAGGTTGGTGGGATGGCAGGACATGCAGGAAAAGCCAATACAACCCAAAAAGATACTTGGACACAGGTCCTCTAGCTCCATCACTGCCCAGCTGAGGAAAAAAACAGCCTACTTTTTCCCTTTTGAAAACAATCCTTAACAAAGAGCGGTCTGCTTCTGGCAGGCCTGAACCCAGCCCCACAGGGTCCCAAATGCCAGGAGAGGAGGAATCTGTTTCACACTGGCATAACATACGGGTTGTGGGTAAAAGAACTCACATGGACTGTCAGGGGCTGCCCCTGGACAGCAGCACTGGCCCTGCCATCTGAGGCCACTAGGCATGATGGGGTCATCATGCTGGTCCTACTAGTCTGGGCAGACTTTAGGCCCAGGGCCAGGAGCAATCTGAACTCCCCCTCCCTGCCAGGGGTGGCATAAATCAGGGGGCAGGCAGGGACCCTTTTAGGGTCACTTCAGTGTAGGAGAGACAGTGTCTTTCCCTTGGAAGAAGGGCAAAGTGGGGAGAGATGCATAAAGGGGAAGAGGCCTGCAGCAGGTGTCCACAGGGTACTGGGAGATTCTGAGTCACCCTACCACCTCCAGGTCAAAGTGGGGGTGCCAACTCAGGGAGGTTGCTGTGGCTGGGCAGACTGGCTGCCTGGGTCAGGGCAGCCCGAGTGTCTGAACCTCAGCCAGAGCTGGGAGCACTGTGGCCTCTAGGAGGGCCTGGGAAGTTAAGGTCCAAGAAGGGGTGTTGAGGAGCCCTGTGTGAGTGTGTATGTGTGTGTGTGTGTGTGTGTGTGTAGTTCCAACTGCCTGGTCTGTGTTGGAGGTCCTGAGTTTCTCTGTGTATTTTGGGGGTCCAAGTGTTTAATTGTGTGTATGTATGTGTACGTGTGCAGTCAGAGGCTTCTGAATGTCTATGGTGGGTGCCAGGATGCCTGTATGTTTTTTGGGGGGCGGGGAATGTGGTGGTTTATGAGTATCTCTCTGTGTGAGAACTGTGTGTATGTGTGAGGCTCTCAGAAAGACGTGTCTCTGGGTGGGGAGGGGGGCTCATAACAATTGGGAAGTAGTGCTGAGCAAGAAGTGAGTGTGGACTTCCAGGAAGCAGGTAGTCAGGGTCAGGGGTGTGTGTGTGTGTGTGTGTGTGTGTGTGTGTGTGTAGCTACTGGAGTGTGCTGGGAGGAACCCAGGTATGATTTTCAGGGGTACTGAGGTGAGGCCTGTGGACAGGAATCCTGATTTATAGAGGCTAGGCAGGGGTCCTGTGGGGTCAGAAGAAAGGGACAGGGAGGGCCCTGAGGCTGGTATCCTTGGGGGTGGGGTCAGGTGTAGGCCGGATAGGATGGGAAGTCAGAGGAGGGACGTGGTAGCAAGGGTTCTGCAGATGGGAGGGATCCTAAGGGATCAGAAGGGGCGGTGTTGTCTTGGGCCTGCGGGGGCAGGTCAGCGGGATGGGGGCTGGGGGAGGTCCCGAAGGGTCCCGGGAGGGGTCCTGAGGGTCAGTAAAGAAGGTGGACGAAAGTCCTTGGCCTGAGGGGACTCCCCGGGAGGGCCGGGGTGGGGGTGGGGGGAACTCTTGGGAGGGTCCGGGGAAGGGCCCTGAGAAGTCGGGAGGCGTCTGGAAAAAGGGTGGGCGGAGGTCGGAGCCCGAGGCTGACAGTCAGGGTCGGTGCTGGGAGTGCAGAGGGCTCCCAGCGCGGGTTCCAGGGCGAAACTGGTCTTGCCCGGCCCCCGCGGGCCACAGCGCGGAGTCGCCGGCCTGAGAAGGCACCCAGGAGGCCCGGCCCACGCCGCCTCCCTACCTGCGCTGAGCGCGCCGCCATCGTCGTGCCGAGCCTCGCAGTCCGGGGCCGCGCCGCCGGATCCCCGCCGCGCCGCTAGCACCGCAGCATGGGCCCGGCCCCCTCAGCCGCCCCCCGGGACCGCTGCGGCCGACGGCTCAGCCACTGCCATTTCACCGGCTGACAGGAGCCTCTGCCCCGCCTCCGAGGCCCAGTCAGCCAATTCACCGCCCCTAGTTACCCTGGCTCCGCCCACAGGGCAGGAGTGACGGGATGTTTGGCCATTCCGTGGCCATTCCGTGAACAGTATTCTGGCTACGGCCAGAAGGTTGCCTCCTCCGAAGAGAAAAGCGAATTGAAATTAGGAAGGCAGTGAGGGACGGGTACTTTTGCCTATCGGAATATGGAATCCTGTTGATCAACACCTGGAGAGGCCAATAAGGAGGAAAGAGGGATGTGTCCCTGAGAGAAGGCAGAGGCCTTGAGGAATCCCAGACTGAGGCAGCAAGCTTTTGGCACTGAGCCCCGCCTAGAGCCGGGCTCTCTGCCCAATAACGAGACGTCCTGAAATGTTCATTATCATCTGCCCCTCAAACCAAGCCGTGACAACTGTTGGGGGTGGTCTATAAAGAAGATTGACAACTGAAGGAGGGCGGTGAAGTAACACTCTGTTGCCAATGGGATCGTATTATTGGTGTGCGGTTAGCTTGAAACCTATAATCAATGGCATAGAGGGGGATCTTAGGGGGCGTGACCTAGACAGCAATGGGGCGGGGCCAGATAAGGGAGCGGCTAATGGTTGGGTCTGAGAAGGGGCGTGGCCAGAAATCTCTAATGCTGAAGGGGAGATGAGGGGGGTGCGTCTTCTTTGAGCTCGGCTCTGTGCTGGAGGTAGGGCTATTAGGGGTGGAGATCGAAGACCCTTCCCCTGGTCTGTCTAGGCAGGATCTTCTCTGAGACTCCTAGTGCCTTGTGTTCCTGTATTAAAGCTCTGATCAGGCTGTGTTATCACTGCTTACACGGCCCTCCCATTCTCCACCCCTGATGGCTGCGGTGGGGTAAGCCTAAATCAGGTCTCCAGGGATTCCCAGCATTGTTGAGTAGAGGCCTGGCACATGGGACTGCTTATAAATGTTTGATGAACGAATGATTAAATGAATGGTGGGCCCAAGGCTCAGGACTTGTAGGGACAGTGACTGACAGGCTGAAAGACTTAGCAAAACAGGCATGTACCCACCCCAAGATGCGGGAATGCTCTACAGGAGTGGGGCAGGGAAGGACCCTGTCACAAGAGGGTGACATCATAAATTCAGAATGGGGACTGAAAATTGGGAACAGGAGGGCTGGGACCCAGAGTGGGCATTCCAGGACATTCTAAGGTCTAGCTCTCAACCTTCTAAATAGTAGGGAGTTCTGTCTGGTTTGGGGAGCAATGGCTGACGCCCCTTTGCTCCCTGTCCCTATCCTGCAACCTCTGCCCTTCTACACTCGGTCCCATCTACATTTTGTCCCTGTCTACATTCTCTGCTGCTGTCTCTACTGCCTCTGCCTCTGTATGTCTTCTCTGTCTTCCTTTCTCTTTATGTACATCATAGCTATGAAAATTCTGGAACTGTTAAGAAAAACCTCCAAACTTTATTTCTAAAAACGCTGATGGTAAAAAGAAATATAATGCATTCTGTCTCCCTCACAAGCCCCTCCTTCATTTTTCTTTTTCTTCCTCCTTCCTTTCCTTCCTTCCTTCCTTCCTTCCTTCCTTCCTTCCTTCCTTCCTTCCTTCCTTCCTTCCTCCCTTCCTTCTTTCCTTCCTTCCTTCCTTTTTCCCTTTCTTTCTTCCTTGAAAGAATAGATCTTTATGCCCCTCCTTTAAAAGTCAGCTATGGCCTGACTAGTGTGGTTCAGTGGGTTGAGTGTTATCTTGCAAACCAAGAAGTCTCCAGTTCGATTCCCAGTCAGGGGACATGGTTGGGTTGCAGGCAGGTCCCTGGTTGGGGGTGTGTGAGAGGGGACCAATCAATGCTCCTCTTGCACATTGATGTTTCTCTCCCTCTTTTTCTTCTTCTCTTCCCCTCTCTAAAAATAAATAAATAAAATCTTAAAAAAAAATAAAGTGTTTAAAAGTCAGCTTATATGTTGGGCATTCTATAGTCCTGACAAAGTTAAAGGTGACTTTAGAATTGGTGAGCTTGAAGCTGAAATTAATTTATGGACATTGTTCCCTAATTTATGAGTAGGCCTAGGAGGGGGTTACAGATCCCGTGGACATGGTTGGAGATGAGATGCAGGGTGTTGACTCAGGAGGGCAAGGGTGACATCAGGATGTGGTGAGGGCCAACTAAGCAGCATGGGACAACCCATGAGCATGGAGGACTGAGGAGCCATAAGTACCAAAGTGTCAGGTTTGCCCTTGTTTCCAGAGGTTGCCTCTTAGTAAAGAACATTTTGGTGTGAGCCACAACTTCATAGGAACAGAAAAACCTGGATGAGGGGAGGTACAAGCCTGGGTGGGGTCCAGGGCCCCCAGAAAGAGGTCATGACCAGTTTGTTTCTGGGGTCTTGTGGGGAGAGAGGGACATCTGGTGTCTGGGGGATCAAATAAAACACCAGGAAGATGCACAGGACATTTGACTCTCTCATTCTTATACTGCCATTCCCACACAAACGATGGTTTTATTTTGGGGACACTTTGATTCCATTTTTATAAACACAGTGGGAAAATATATCCAGCAGATTTTTGTTGGAAAAGAACTTTGCATCATAAACTGCAGTTAGCCAGTTAGATTCCTGGGTCACTTTTCTATTCAGTAAAGTTAAACCATTTCCAAATTTTTCTCCAAGTTCATTTTTACTTGACTGAAGTAATTTTTAATAGGAATATTCTTTCCAATGTGATTTTTGCAGTAAACATTTGATTCATCAATCAGGCTCTTTTTGTCCAATTTTTACCAACTATTGATTCTATCATGGTGATTTGTATGTGTGTGTGGCTGTCATTTCTTTGGAGTCAAGTTTTGCATATTTAAATTTATTAAGAGACTTTTTTCTCTCAGTATTTAGCCATAATACATTTTAGCACAATCAAAATTTTTTCTGGATTAAACTTTGGACTCAAAATTCATTTGTTGTGAATATTGATTAATGTGGGCTTAGACCTCATACTTGTCTCATAGAGAGCAAATAAGGTGATGATATTTCTGGCTTTCCTCCAATAAAGAGGCAGAGTCTGTTTCCCCATCACTTGTTCTGGCCAACAAAATGCATCAGAGCTGTTGCTGGGCTAGTTCTGAGCCTAGGCCTTAAAAGGCATCGCAGCTTTGGCTTTTTTGAGTACAATTTTTAATTGTGATAAAAAATATAAAACATAACACTTGATATTTTAAGTGTACAAGTCAGTAGCATGAATTATATTCATAACGTGCAATCTTCACTATTTCCAAAATTTTTCATCATCCCCAAGGAGAAAGATTAAACACTTACTTCCCATGCTCCCTCCACTCAGCCCCTAATAACCTCTATTCTGCTTCCTGTCTCTGAATTTGCCTACTTTAGGTAGCTCAAATAAGTGGAATCACACAGTATTTGTCATTTCGTGCCGCGGCTATTTCACTGAGCATAATGTCCTTAAAGTTTATCTGTGCTATAGTAAGTATCACAAATTTATTCCTTTATGACTGAATAATATTCCATTGTATGTATTTTTATTCCCTTATTCACTCATCTGTCGATGGACTCTTGGTTTTTTTCTATCTTTTGGTAATTGTGAATTATGTTGCTGTGAATATGTGTACACAAGTACTGTTTGAGTACCGGCTTTCAATTCTTTTTGATTTATACCTAGGAGTGGAGTTGCTGGATCCTATGGCAATTCTTAGTTTAGCTTTTTGAGAAAATTTCACACTATATTCTTGCAGGAGCTGTACCATTTTACATTCCTCTCACAATGTACAAGCGTTCCAATTTCTCCACATTGTCACTGATACTTGTTAATTTTTTAAAATTGTAGCTATTGCCCTGGCTGGGGTGGTTCAGTGGATTGAGTGCCAGCCAGCAAACCAAGGGGTTGCCGGTTGGATTTCCAGTCAGGGCACATGCCCCCAGTAGGGGGCGTTGAGAGGCAACCACACACTGATGCTTCTCTCCCTCTTCTCCCTGCCTTCCTTTCTCTCTTAAAAATAAATAAATACTCTTTTTCTTTAAAAAAATTTGTAATATATTTTATTGATTATGCTGTTACAGTTGTCCCATTTTATCCCCTTTCTTCCCCTCTGCCCCCATACCCCCCCATTCCCTGCCCTTTAGTTTTTGTCCATAGGTCATACACATAAGTTCTTTGGCTTCTACATTTCCTATACTATTCTTAACCTCCCCCTGTCTGTTTTTACCTACCATTTATGCTACTTATTCTCTGCACCTTTCCCCCCTCTCTCCCCCTACCACTCCCCTGTTGATATCCCTCCATACCTTATATAAATCCCTTTAACATTTCATATAGTAAAGGCTGGGTGATGATGAACTCCTTGAACTTGACCTTATCTGAGAAGCACTTTATCTGCCCTTCCATTCTAAATGAAAGTTTAGCTGGATAGAGTATTCTTGGATGTAAGTCCTTGCCTTTCATGACTTGGAATGCTTCTCCCCAGCCCCTTCTTGCCTGCAAGGTCTCTTTTGAGAAATCAGCTGACAGTCTTATGGGAACTCCTTTGTAGGTAACTGTCTCCTTTTCTCTTGCTGCTTCTAGGATTTCTCCTTATTTTTAATCTTGGGTAATGTAATTATGATTTGTCTTGGTGTGTTCCTCTTTGGGTCCAACTTCTTTGGGACTCACTGAGCTTCCTGGACTTCCTGGAAGTCTATTTCCTTTGCCAGCTTGGGGAAGTTCTCCTTCATTATTTGTTCAAATAAGTTTTCAATTCCTTGGTCTTCCTCTTCTCCTTCTGGCACTCCTATGACTCGGATGTTGGGATGTTTAAAGATATCCTGGAGGTTCCTAAGCCTCTCCTCAGTTTTTTGAATTATTGTTTCTTCATTCTTTTCTGGTTGGATGTTTTTTTTATTTCTGCTGGTCCACTCCATTGATTTGAGGCCCAGTTTCCTTCTCATCCCTATTGGTTCCCTGCAGATTTCCCCTCATTTCCTTTATATTATCCTTCACTTGTTCAACTAATATTGACCATTTTTCTTCCAATCCTGTGAGCACCCTGATTACCAGTGTTTTGAACTGAGCATCTGATAGGTTGGCTATCTCTTCATTGCTTAGTTGTATTTTTTCTGCAACTTTGATCTGTTCTTTCATTTGGGCCATTTTTTTTCTCAGTGCACCTGTTACTTTAAGGGGCAGAGCCTTAGGTGTTCACCAGGGCGGGGTAACTCTCATTGTTGTGTTGTGACCCAGCCGGTGGGGGCAGGTCCTGAGAGAACAATGGCGCTTGCTCCGCTCTCCGCACCCACGCTGCTACCCACAAGCAAGTTGAGCCCTTCTGTGCTGGCTCTGGGGTCGGTGGGTGGGCCTGCACAGTTCCAAGTCCCTGTGGGTCATCCCAATGAACTCTCCTGTGAGGCCGGGAGGTACTCCCGCCACCCCCTCAACCCCTACAGGTGTTTTCAATCGGTGGTTTGAGGTTTTATTTCCCTGAGTCGGTGGGTTGCTCTGTCTGCTCCGCTCCCTGCTTTTTCCCCCGGTTTACCTGCCCGGTCCACCAGTCTTGGCCCCGCTGGGTCCAGGTGGGCCAGGTGCTGGCCGCATTTTGGTCAGGCACGCCCACCGCAGGGCTCTCCCAGGAGCTGCGGCGTTTCCAGTACCACTCCACAAACCGCCATCTTGCTGAGTGCTCTCCGCCCCGCTTACCGGTCTGGATGAACGTGTCTTCCGTAACTCCTTGGTTGTCGGACTTCCTCTTAGTTCTATTTCCTGTCAGATCTGGCTGGTTTTGTTTATTTAAATTGCTGTTTTTCCTTGTTTGGTTGTGTGAGGAGGCACAGTGCATCTACCTACGTCTCCATCTTGCCTGAAGTCCAAATAAAGAAAATCTTAAAAAAATGTTACAGCTATTCTAGAAGGGGTGAAGGTGTTATCACAATGTGATTTTGATATGCATTTACCTAAGGACTGATAATGTTGAGCATCTTTTCATGTGCTTATTGGCCATTCATATAACATCTTTGGAGAATGTCTAGTCAAGTCTTTTGCCCATTTTTAAACTAAGTTGTATGTCCTTTTGTTGTAGCTGAGTACAGGAGTTCTTTATATGTTCTGGATTTTAAACCCTTATCAACTATATCACTTGCAAATATTTTCTCCTATTCAGTAGGTTGTCTTTTCAATTTTTGATAATATCCTTTCGTATACAAAATGTTTGTGAACTTTAACCTATTTTTTGTAGTCTGTGCTTCTGATTCCATTTTTAAAAATCTACTGCCAAATCCATTGTCATGAAGATTTACCCCTATGTTTTTTTCTACTAGTTTTATAGTTTCAGCTCTTATATTTAGAGTGTTGACCCATTTTCAGTTATTTCTTGTATATGAGGTAGGGGTCCAATGTGGAAATGTTGCATGTGGAAATCCAGTTGTCCCAGGCCCATTTGTTGGAGACATTACTCCTCCCTGCCCTGCCCACTGAGTGGACTTGGTACCATTGTAAAATATCAACTGGCCAAAGATGTATGGGTTTATTTCTGAAATTTCATTCTATTCCATTGGTTAGACATCTATACTTATGCCAGGACCACTCTGTTTTGCTTGCTGTAGCTTTGTATTAATTCTTGAAATTGGAAAGTATGAGTCCTGACTTTGTTTTTGTTTTTAAAGAAACATGATGTTAGCTGTTAGACAGAAGAAGAGCCTGTGAAAGAGGTGGAGCAAGGAGCAACCTGGAAGGTAGGAAGAGTCCTAGATGATCGTGGGGTTCAAACAGGGAGGAAGGAGTGGCCACCCCTATCATGGGTAGGACCAAGACAAAAATGAATTTGTTGGTTTTCTCAGGGGGAAGGTAGATAATGTTGTTGGTCATTTTTGGAGAGTGGTGGGAGGCAGAGCAACCAAGAAAGAGGAAGAGGAAGGAGATAAAGGCAGGAATGACAACCTTTGTCGTCCCTTTCTGAGACATTTGGTGACACGTAGAGAACTGAGGTTTTTCCCCAAATACGACAGAAGCACATCTATGTTCCTGGAAGTCTTCTTGTTCCAAGACGTGAGGCACAGCTCATCTGCAGCACAAGAATGGAGCCTTTGGGGCTGAAACAACAGCTGACCCAGGAGCAGAGAAGGACTCTGGGCAGGTTCTCCTTCCCTGAGGCACTCAAGGGCAACAGTGACTAGGAGGGGCTGAAGCTCAAGGTGAGGAGAAAGAGTAAACCTGGAGGACCATGATGACACTCTCAAGAACCTATAATATGTCGGAGAGATGGGGGAAGGGCAGGATACAGGCAGAGAGTCTAGCCGGTGCAAAGGTAAGGAGGCAGGAAGGTATAGTCTCTGTTCTGTAAACCCATGTAGAAGCCACCTCAAGCCCCTAGGTGGCGGTGTCCAACCTGCCCAGAAACCCAACAGGCTACCTAATTTTTTAAAAAAGATTTTATTTAGCTCCAGCCATGTTCTCTTGAGGAAGGGCTCAGGGGTCTAATGAACCCGGAGGACCTGGTACAGAAAATTTGTGGGAATGGGGAGCAGGATCTGAGATTTAAAATAATTTTTTTGCTTCTGTTTTAGATGTTAATATCAACACATTTGATTTAGACAATACCCTGGAAGCTTCTTTGTCCAGTTTAGATTCATGGAACTACTCTGGTTGGATGCCTTCCTTTGATACCATTTTGATGTTAGGGTGGTTAGGAATTGATTGTTTAAACATGTACTTGCTGTTTTCAAAAAAGTAGGCAATACTTCCTCCACCCCTTCTCCAATATATATTGTACCCAGAAATAGGTTACTAGCTTGAGAAATAATTTGAGATTAAATGAATTTGGGGAAATAGATTCTTGCCAGAGTGAGTGAAGGAAATAGTCTGGGAGCAGAGCATGCTTTTGCTGGGTAAGATTACATTAGGAATTTTGTGGCTTTCTCCCGCTTTCTTCTTTCTTATGCTTACATTTCATTTTCGTTTTACAATGAGACAAATAATGCAGAATTTGATATATCGGAAATGAGAAGCCTGTTTCGATTCCTGTAAATAAAAGCATCTGATTTAATACTGGACAGGGAGGGGGGAGGGGAGAGGCTGCAAATAACTGTAATTAAACAAAAAAATTAATTAAAAAATTAAAAAAAATACTGGACATAAGTGATCTTTAAATATTTCAAAATTCACAATGTTAAGTTACATGGTTTGTTTGTTTTGCTCTTTATTCAGAATTTTGTGGTATAGAGCTTACGTTTTAGTTTGAAAGATGAAACTGATATTTTAGGGGGGAGGTGGGGCTGGAGGGGAAGGGAGGAGGGGAGGGGAGAGTATGCAAATAAATGTAATTGAACAAAAAATAAAATTAAAAAAAACTGATATTTTATTTTTATTTATTTTTTTAAATTATTTTATTGTTGTTCAATAACAGTTGTCCGCATTTACCCTCCCCCCAGTCCACCCCAGGCAAACCCACCTCCCTCCCTTGCTTCCACCCTCCCCCTTGCTTTTGTCCATGTGTCCTTTATAGCAGTTCCTGAATACCCTTGTCCCCCTTCTCCCCTTCCCCCTCCCCTCTGGTTACTGCCAGAATGTTCTAAACTTCATTGTCTCTGGTTCTATTTTGATTTTCTGGTTGTATTTTGCTTGCTTACCTCACAAGCGTCTTGGCTGTGACTGATCTGAATTCCCCGGTAGCTGATCTGGCCTCGGTGCCTTCGCTCCTGAGTCCTCATATGAAACTTTTTAACATTTCATATAGTAGAGGCTGCTTGATGATGTACTCCTTGAACCTGACCTTATCTGAGAAGCACTTTATCTGCCCTTCCATTCTAAATGAAAGTTTTGCTGGATAGATTATTCTTGGTTGTAGGCCCTTGCTTTTCATGATTTGAAATAATCTCTCTCCAGCTCCTTCTTGCTTGGAAGTTCTCCTTTGAGAAATCCGCAGACAGTCTTATGGGGATTCCTTTGTAGGTAACTGTCTCTTTTTCTCTTGCTGCTTGTAAGATTCTTTCCTTATTCTTGACCTTGGGTAATGTAATTATGATGTGCCTTGGTGTGTTCCTCTTTGGGTCCCGCTTCTTTGG